>JALBUQ010000145.1:0-54717 GCA_024364755.1 Pseudohyphozyma bogoriensis
AGGACGAGAACTGAGTGGCTCACGGTCGTGATGGAAATTGTGAAGAGGAGCGAAAGCGGACGCGTGCGTCTTCATGTTTCTTGATTGATGCGACGTGCGGTAGTCCAAAAGGCAGAGCGGGTGGCTCTGGACAGGGCCTAGAATTCGGCGTGTCAATAAGAAGATAACTCTTCAAGAGTCGACACGATGACAGCCTACCTCGCAGTGGTCGCCACAGGTTGATGATCTGGACCCGCCCGTACTTCTCGAACACGTCAGCCCCTGGAACGTGTCGTCGTCAGCAAGCTTGCTCAGAAGCGTTTGAGACAGAACCCACCTGCACCCTTCCTGCAGAGCTCTCGGGAGTGCTCTTCGACCTGATCGAGGTGCACAAAGCCGGCAGCACTGCGAGTGAGGTTCTGCTTCTTCGTCTGTCGCTCGGTTTGAAGGACCGGTTTCTCCAGCGTCGGCAGCTTGTCTCCCGTGTCTCGTAGCACGGCGTTCCAAGGGACCACCAGTGATGCCGAGAACACCTCTTTGGCAACCCTGCGGGCAACGTGTTACTTGAGCTCCGATGCGCTCGCACACGGGTCGCTTGACCAACGACGGAAATGGACACGTACTCGCCGCATTCAATCATGTAGGCTGCCAACCCGTTCTCCTTGTCAAACTCGGAGTCCTCAAGGGCACTCCTGTGCTTGTATGGTGCAAATCTACGCAGGTACTATCAGGCATGAGCAATGTTCGTGACCCGTCAATGAAGCGTGCACTCACCCTTGCTCGTCCAACCTCTCGCCAGGGCTGTCCCATTGTCCCTCAGCGTTCAAGTCGTCCCGACAATCGTGCAGCAGGACTTCGACGTCCTCGCTGGGAGGAACGGACCAATCCGGCGAGTAAGTCTTGTAGTACTCCTCGTTCGCGTAGTCTCGGATCGTGAACGTCACCGTCCCGCGATAAGGGCTCTCAGCAGCGACCATTGTTCGACCGATGAGGACTGGGGCAGAGAAGTGTCAAAACAAGGGTGGCACAAGCCAAAGAGGAGAGAAGTGATCCCTTTCGTCGGCCGATGCTCCGATCCCGCCCACTATCAAAAATAGATCCATTGATAGCGAAGCGCCGCCTGGGGTTCGCTGCGTACGGCAAACGGGCACCCACGCACGCGCCGGCACCCGATGTAACAAGCGCCAGCCTCAGGCCGCAAGCCATCCTCCCAACCATCACAGCTTCGAGAGAGCTCCAGAGAAACTACAGAGATACCGCAAGTTGATGATGAGACGCCCTGTCCCCCGCCTTGAACACGAGCTCCGCTGGTCGGATACCGATCTCCTCGAGGCGTTCTTCGAGACGATCGAGAACAAGTGAGTCCCCCACCTTTGAGCTGATAGTGTAGCTTGGAGCGTGTAGATCGAGAGGCTGGAAGGAGGAGAGTTTGTGGCGGTAGAGGGTGAATGACAAATGCTGATCAGTTTGCCGCTCGTGAACAGATTGGTAGCTCAGACCACAGAGAAAGTCCTCCAAGGAGCGGCGTTGGCGGGTGCCGCAATCTACAAGAAGGAAGACTTGTCGTTGCAGATGACGGGCACTAATGACTGGAGATTGAGTCCTTTGTGAGTCGCTCTGCCATCATCGTTGCCACGAGCTACGCTGGAGCAGCGCCTACGGACTGTTGACGCACAAGCCTCGTCGGCACCCTTACTGATGGCGAGATTGATGTGCAGGCTTCACGGTTCGTAATTGTAGGAGATATCATCTCCTTGCGGTATAACTGATGGAGTGTTAACAGGTGAGACTCACTGCATCCAGGAGTTCTTCCTCAAGATCCCGAAGGAGAAGCGTCCTCACCCCAAGGACTGTGTCTTCCTCACCACCCATGAACGTGCGCCAAAGAGTCTCATGGCAAAGACGCATTACGTGAACTAACTCATGTCTCTCTTTGTAGCTTGTCCACTTTGTCTCTCGGTGCGTGAAACGGCAGGCGAGGAGATTGCACCCGCGCTGACGTGGCCCTCCTCTGCAGGCCATCACCTGGAGCGGGTT
Source organism: Pseudohyphozyma bogoriensis (assembly GCA_024364755.1). Lineage (NCBI taxonomy): Eukaryota > Fungi > Basidiomycota > Microbotryomycetes > Chrysozymaceae > Pseudohyphozyma > Pseudohyphozyma bogoriensis. Next base: position 2,017 of record JALBUQ010000145.1, read on the forward strand.
CGACAACTTCTACTACTTCTTCTCCCACGAAGACTCTCGAGACCTTTTCGGTGACCCTTATGACAAGGTGAGCCGCCACCAACCAGACGTCACTCCCTTATCTAACCCCCCAATCCTCCCCCGGTGGCTTCCCAGCGCATCATCGAACAAGTCTTCAAGATCCAAGGGAAGGGCGAGTCGCCAGCGGACTACGCCGCTCGTCCGATCTACCGCCGTGACAACATGTTTTGGAAGAGCAGGTACATCGCCGATATGGTTGATGCCTTGCCGGAGGGCGACCAGAAGGACAAGCTGAAGAAGCAGGAGATGAAGATTCGCGGGTTGTACGACGAGATGTTCAAGAAGTCGTTGCCGGCTGAGTGGCCGCCTATCCCTCCTTGTGAGGGATGAGTTGAGTAGAACACGTATTGTGCGTTGCTTATTCTGCATTTGAAGTCTCTCGTGCGTCCATCTGTCGAGGTGCGCGGTCGCAATCAACCACTTGGCTATTATTCCCAAAGCCGTTTACCACCCAAAAGTCTACTCAGACCTCGTACGTTCCCTCGCATGAACAACCTCACGATCCCACTTCGTCCTCCACACCAACACAAACTCTCCGACTCCGACCAGTCCCAAGGCGCCCGCGTTGCCGAGCCACAATCCTCCGAGCCCGAGCGAGGTGTTGTACGCCAGCCTGGTTGATGCGCTTAGCGGTCAGCAAAAAATCAACCAAACGAAAAGGGCAGAAAGTGACTCACCAAATGCCGGCAGGCAATGCCAAAACGTAGTACGCGACCAAGTTGACCGACGCGCCGATCCTCTGCTTCCCGAGTCCACGCAAGATGCCCGAACAGCTCTGTGCCCACCCGTCAAAGACCTGGAAAGCGGCAACGAGGGGCAGCACCGTAGCGACGAGATCGACCACTTCGCGATCGTCTGGGAGGGAGAACAGATCGCCCTTAGCCACGTGTCAACTATCAGAGGGAAAGAAGACGACGCACTGGAGAACAAGTACCCAAAGGACTCCCTCGAGGCCATAATGGACACGAAAAGGATCAAGCCGACGATGGTGGCGAGCAGGACTCCTGCGAGAGCGCCGATCCTGGCGTGTCGGGGGAGGGCGGCGCCAAGCAGCGCACCGACGCGGTTCGAGACGGCCACTCCGATGCCGAGTGGGAGGGTGCAGATGATCTGAGCAGACTGAGTCAGTATGGTGGATAACTGAGATGGATGTAAAGGCACTCACCTGATCAGCCGTGCCGATGACACTCTGAGCGCCGAGAGGCAAGTCTCCCAATCCACCAGCGGCGAGAGCAACGATCTCAAAAGCCCACCTAGGACCGCAACAATTAGCTCGAAATAAAAAAAAACTTGTGAAAAGCGTCTCACCATTCGCTGCCCACCATCGCGATTCCAGGCAACGCAAGCTTCAGGAACGTCGGCCACTGGGTGAGCGACTTCTTGCTCCATCCACCCCAGTATTGTTTCCCTCGCACAAAGTAGCAGTAGCCTGAAAGTTAAAAGCACTCGTCAGAAATTCAATGGCAAATCTTTCGAAGCGGTGAGGCTTACAGCACAGCAAGCCCAACGAGACCCAATAAGAAATGCCCGTCGCGAGGGGCGCGCCCAAGACGCCCAGTGGGGTACGGTGCACGAGGATGAAGTTGAGGATGAAGCAGAGGGGCGAGGTGAGAGCCAGGACCATGGTCGAGGCGTGGACGATGCCTGTGTGTTGCGAACAAGAGAGTTAGTTCGTTGAGACTTGGAGGCGGTGTTCACGAGAGGGAAGGTCGTTTACCCTGAACCTGCAGGAACTTCTTCACGGCCTCGAACCCAATGTACCCTTTGCATTTTAACCCCTTCTATCAGCTTCCCTCTCTTCCAATGCACAAGAGAAAAGACAAGCTCACCCGGAGCACCCAGAATCAACACCCTCAACAAGCTCTGCACGTCCTGCGCCAACTGCTCCGTCTGACCCAACCTCCTAAACACCGGCGCCGACCACCACCACAACGCCGCGAACGGGACGAAGATCAACCCGAGGATCAACACCGCCCTCTGCAACACGACGCCCAGATCCTCTCTCCGTTCCTGTACCGCCTTTGGCTCCTCCCCTCCCGCCTCACTCGCCTCCTTCGCCAACGCCTGGGCACTCCCAAAAGTCGAGCTCCCTAGAGTATCGAGTGCGCTCGTCCCGCCCATAGCCAGAACCCAGCCCGTAGCGGCAGCAAACATGTAGGCTTGAGACGCCGCGTTGAGTTCAGCGGGACCGAGCCGGCCAGCGACGAAGATGGAGAAAGTTTGGAGGGAGGATTGAAGCGTGTAGGAAGCGGCTATGGGGAGAGCTTTGCCTGCGATGTAGACCCTGCCGTGTCGTGTCATGATAAGCTCAGGCGCGAACAAAGAACGACCAAAAGCGACCCGTGTGGTCTGAAGCGGCCGGAGGGATACTCACAGTTCCTTGAGGATCGGCGGAGCCTTGTCGTTCGTAGGCAGGAGGGCTGTCCGCTCATCCTGAGCGACTTCTGGGTCGTGCATCGTTGGCTGACAGGAAGCAGAGAAAGAGAGGAGCGAAGCCTTGTGGCGTTTCGAAGGCGGCTCGCCGAGCGAAAACTTGCGGCTGGGACGGGCGGCCAGGTTGCCCGTTTGCCCGTTCGTCTTTGCTGCCGGTCTGTGGGTGCTTTTCTGGCGCTCAGATGAGGGAGTAGTAAAAAACGACTGCTTGGATGGGTGGCTACTTTCTGCGAGATGGCTTTCTGCTCCGGCTTGTGTTCCTCCTCATGAAGGGCCGCTCCCGCGTCGCCCGAGCCGAACAACGATTTCTCAGCTTCCAACACATGTTTCGGCGTCTCCTCGACCAAGCACCACGAGCATCATTACCCACCAGTAGACCCCAACACTCCTGAAGCTCCGGCGGTATTGAACTTGCCGTTCGAGCCCTGCCACACGAGGTTCGGGCGGGCGTGTGAGGTGAAGGCGCTGACAGGAGCGTTGTCCGAGGCCGTGGAGCTTGACGAAATCTTTCGCCAAAGTGAGCTTTGCTGCATTTGACTGAGCCAAGAGGGTTTAGGTTGGAGACTATGCGAGGGTACGCGTGTGGAGGCCTTGGAGCGGGCGACTCGAATCGTCAGGCTGCCGACAGGGGGGAAAGAAGGATCGGAAGGAAGTACATGAAGAGTTCAAGTACTCACTGTCTACAGAGCTGGACCATTGAGCTTCCAAGGCAAGACGATGCTCGCCGTCCCATGGGGGTTAGGGTCGCCACGTCATTGTAGGGAGGCGACGCGCTGGGAAGCGTCGAGGCTCGGTAGGGAACGTAGTGCTGCCGAGATCTTCCACAGTACCTTGGAGAAAGGGTCAAGAGCTTCGATTTGTATCATCTAGAGGCACGGCACCGTCCGGTCAGCCGCGAGTTTGTGGTCCGTCCATCAGTCCGAGCTGACGTGTTCTTCTCCTCTTCTGTCCTCAACCTAAACCTCACAACGTCTGCTCTCAATCACGGAGATATTTTGAACTTCTAGTTCCAAAGCCTGCTCTTTGACAGGCGAGACTTGATCGAGACGCCTATTGGTTGACAGGATCGAAACTTCAAGTAAGGACTGACCATCAGCAACGGTGCTTCTACCACGGTAGCTTGCCTTTTTCTTCAATGTTCTTCTGCATTTGTCTTTTGAGACCTATATCCACTGACTGGCTTGCGCTTGCAGGGTAGGGACAATCTTCAGTCGTGGTCGGCGTGGATGAAAAGTCTAAAGCCAGATTCCACAGACTTGACCGTCTGCATCCAGAATGGCAAGGCCGGAGAAAGGTTGACTGTCTGTAAATAGTGAGAAAAGTGTGAGAAAAAATGATGAGAACGGTGACTGTAGTGCCGAGCAAGGTTAGGAGACTCTTTTGCTGCGAGTCCGCCTGTGTTTGGCCCGGTGCCTGGCGCGCCGCCCCCTCCCCAGCCCCTTCAGCTCCCGTCGTCGAAGTTTCGCTCGCCGCCGTCGTCGTCGCCCGCTCGCCGTTCGCCGCCCAGCAGCAGGATCCAGCATGGAGTACGCGAAGAAGGCGGCAGCCACCCTGACGGCGAAAGCCGAGTACGAGCCGATCCAGCTCGACGAGCTCGACGGCGCGCACCCCGCCGAGGACAAGGCGCTGCTCACCGACGACGAGAACGCGCAGGTGCCCGACGCAACAGGAGCAGGAGCAGCGCCAGAGCAGCAGCGAGAATGGCAGCGAGGGTCCGTCGTCGTGCCCATGTCGCCTGGGATGAGCATGGCGCGCAAGCCCGCCGGCGAGAACGACGAGCAGAACGGCTCGCGCGCCGCCTTCTTCTTCTGGATCGCCGTCAACTGTCTCGCGACGTTGGGCATCGTGCTCGCCAACAAGCAGATCCTGAGCAACCCGACCCTCAGAGGCGCACCGACCCTGTTCGTCGCGTACCACTTCTTCCTCACCTCCGTCACCCTCCACGTCGCGTCGTCCGGCCTCGTCGGCGCGTTCGAGCGCAAGTCGGCCCCCATCCTCGCCCTCCTCCCTCTCGCTTTCGTCTTTGCTGGACACACAGTCGTCACCAACTGGTCTCTCGTACGTCCACTCTAATCGCGCGCGCGGGAGCGCGTTCCTTCGATACGACGCCCAGCCGGGGCACGGCGAGGCGGGACGAGATGGACAACGGGGGGAGCTGACGAGAACATGCCCTGTTTGCAGGCTCTGCTCGAAGTGGCCATCTACCAGGAGATCCGCATCCTCGTCACGCCCGCGACGGTGTTGATCAACTTTATCGCGTACCGCAAGACGGTCTCGTTCCAGTCGCTCCTCGCCCTCGCCGTCGTCTGCGCCGGCATCTCCCTCACCGTCTACTCGGACACGCTCCAGAAGCAGGCCTTGGCCGCCCAGATCAAGCATGCCGCCCCCGCCATGCTCATGAAGCGCGTCGAGAAGCTCCACGCGATGAAGAACACCCCGTTGGGCTACATGTTTGGCATGGCCGGAGTCTTCCTTTCCGCGCTCTACACCATGTGCGTTCCCGCTTCCACTCCCTACACATCGAACGAAGCTGATTATGATGACCGAACACAGCTGGATGGCAGTCTACCTTCGCAAGCAAGTCTCCCCTGTCCACCTCCGCGCGCGCCCTCCTGACGCTCCTCAAGCTAACCTTCTCCGTTCCCACAGGCTGCAGGTCAGCTCGATGCAACTCCTCCACCTCCAAGCCCCTCTCGGATGCGCCCTCCTCCTCATCTGCACCCCCTTCCTCGACACCCTCCCCATCTGGTCCAACATCACCTCTTGGGAGTTCACCCTCCTCATCGCCTCGGGCCTCTGCGCCGTCCTCATCAACATCTCTCAGTTCTTCATCGTCGCGCAGTCCTCGGCGCTGAGCTCGACCGTTGTGGGACACGGGAAGACGTGTTTGGTTGTCGCGGTGGGATGGATGACCGCGACGAGCGCGATCAGTCTCGGCAGTGGAGTTGGGATCTTCTTTGCGATCATCGGAATTGTCGGGTATTCGGCGATTACGATGAGTCAGAAGAAGTAGACGGAGGGTGGTGTTGGTGGACAGGTGTGGAAGAAGGAGAGGAGAACCGATGGAGAAGAACGAGGAGCGGCAATGTTGAAGATGTCGTGGATCTGTGGATACGAAAGAGAAAGAAGGAAGGAAAAGATGATGATGGACATGAAGGAGGAGATGATGCGAGGTCTATTGTGGTACTTTCTTGTCGTCCCTGCACGTCCGTCTGGCGTGATACGTTTTCTTATAGATTTACAAACCACCCCCGGCCCTTAGTAAGATGATTTGATGATTGCGTGTACGCTTTTCACGGACGAATACTCTGCCTTGGGCGATTGTGAGGAGAGGTTTTGGAATCATTGGAAAGCAGTGCGGCGTCGAGATGGATAAAGAGACTGTTCTGCCGTCCTGAGAATGCCGTCCTGGTCGCCATACGAAGACGGCAAGAAGAAATGGCGCAGCGGTCTACACTTGGTCGAGACGAAGCCCGAAAACCGTCTTGCTGTGGTACATTTGCCCTGTTGTGCGTACCGATTTCGACACTCTCACCGTCTTCGGACAGGCTGGAGAAGTCTCCGCCGCATCGTTCATCACTGTAACGTCTAGCCCTCGTCGGACCCGCTGACAAACACGTGTACTCAAAACTCGCCACCCTTTTCGTTTTATTTACAACAGCCACCTCCTAGCCACTCGTCCAAGCCATCGTTTGCCATCTTTACAACCCGTGATACTTATTGTGTAGTTCCTACTTCCGTCTGATAGCCATCCCCCAGCCACTCGATAGTTTTCCTCGCGCGCTCGCGCTCCTCCTCTCTTTCTTTTCCTTAACTTCACTTCGACTGAACACACCAATCTCTCATTGAAATCTCACACCGACGTTCAGCTTCTATTGTTTTCGATCGACTTATCTCTCCTTCGACTACCGACCTTCCCTTTCCCTGTCAGTCCCCTCGAGGACTTACAATCACGTGATCTAAGCATGCCAACGATGGAGACGCCAAGGGGAGGGCAAGCTGGCTGGCCGTTTAGACTCCCGAGTGCCCATTCTTTCGACCGATCGTCATGCAAGCAGCGAGTGAGGATTATGGGAGATGAGGAGCCGGCGGGCGTCGAGCCGACGCCCGGATCACTATCAGCGAGCGGGGACTCCAAAGAGATGGATCAAGTTGAGAACATGGCAGCCTGGGCTTTTTTGCATCAAGACACAAGCTATTCATGGCTTGACAGCAATCTAAGTAATGATGGGGGGGGGGAGTCAGCTTAGTCACTTTCTGAGGCCACCCGGAAAGGAGCGGGTACGAACGCAGGTCATCTCGACGTCGGTGCCAGCGGGGAGGGCGGCAACTGTGGTAGCAGGAACTAGTGATCAGCAAAGAGGACCCTCCTCCACCTCTGGTATGCCGATCCAGCTCACCTCCAATGCAAGTACGAGCAGGCTTGGGTCCGGGGAGAGGGTTGAAGACCTCCAAGTAAGCCTCGTTGAACGAGGCAAAGTCCTCAACGTAGTGACCCAAGTAGATGGTGATGGTGACGACTGTGTTCAGCAAGCAAAGTCAGCATCGCATTCACGCCTCAGCAAAGAGGCAGCAAACACTCACTGTCCTTGAGGTCAGCGCCGGCCTCCTGGAGGAGAGCCTGGACGTTCTTGAGAGCGCGGATGGTACGGTCCTTGACGGTGCCGGGGATGAAAGCACCAGTCTCGGGATCCTGGCCACAAGCTGCTCAAGGTCAAACGATCATGAACGCCGTTAGCCGCGCTCAGGGAAGCAGTGGGGGGGGGTCACTCGGACGGACCACCGGAACAGTAGATTGTGTTTCCGGCGACGATGGCGGAGGAGAGGAAAGGGGCAGGCTTGGGAGCCTTGGACGAAGTGATAGCGACTTTGGCGGCCATTTTTGTAAATGTGTAGAGAGTGTGGTGAGAGGGAGAGAGAGGCGCGGGTCGCCCCGTCGGAGCTAAACCACACGGCGGGTGGAACTGCGGCCGGAGGCGACTCGGCTCCCCAACTCTACGCATATCGCTCAACTTCCTCTCTTTCTCGGCTCCCTCAAAGATGCGAGCTCAGTTGTCCCGAACCGAAGCTGACAAATGTGTGAGCCGTCAGCTCTGAAGGTGCCCCAACACTTCTGCGCCACTCAGAACTCTCCGGGGGCACCCTTATCGCTAGATAGTCATCGGCTTAGATAGACACGCTCGATGATGGAACTGTAGAGACTCTGCTGTGCATTCGCTCTTGTCTGTACGGTACACGTTGCCCGCTAGAATTCGCATACTTTGAGAAGCGAAGTCGAGCGCCTCGCCACGTCTCCTCTTATCCAGACTCAGGTCCAACTTAAAACCCTCAAGCAAGTACACGGCCGAAAAACAAGTAGTATCTTCCAAGAAATGACCCAATACTTCCTCGTACGTCCTCTCCTCCTGCGAACATCAACGCTTAATGAAAAGATGTCTAAACAGCGGGTTGACCACGCCTCTCCTGCCTCCCACCAAACTAGACGTCGTTCGCCCACGGTGCGATCCATCTGTGTACCAGGAGTGGTAAGCGGTCATTCTTGCTACAAAAAGGAGGAATTAAACCCACGAGAAGCCCGCAAATTCGCCCTGATCCTGCGCCGACAATGTCGAGTGCACCGGCGTCAACGTCGGCTGCTCGCTCGTAAACTCGGAATCAAAGTTGCTCGTGTCCGTCGCGGACGACTGAAGAAATCAAGCAGTAGTCATGTCAGCAACCGAAAAGCGAGTCGATCATCCAAGAAGAAACGGAAGGGGGACGTACGACCGAGGGGAAGAAAGGACTAGGGACACGCTTGTGGAAGATGTCGTCCCAGTTGGTGTCGCGGAAGAAGAGGTGCGACTTGATCTCCGCAGCATCCGAATCACCAGAGCCAAGACGACGAGTGGGGTCGCGAGTGAGAAGCTGTGTGAAGCATACGAGGTGCGTCAGCAAAAGAGCTCCTCGTTGAAAACACAGGGACGACGGCGCACCTTCTGAAGGATGCTAACGCTATCCTTCGGCATGTGGATCGGGTAGAGAGGCTCGTCCTCCAAGATGGCGTCAAAGATCTCGTCCTCGTCGTCTCCTCGGAACGGCGACTGTCCCAGCAACATCTCGTAAATCAACACTCCGAACGCCCACCAATCGACGGCCCTGCCGTAGCGCTGCTCGAGAATGATCTGAAGAATGAAGGTGGTCAGGTTATGCCAGTCAGACGGTGAAAGGAATAAGAGAGCGCACCTCTGGTGCCATGAACTCGGGGGTACCACAGAACGTCGACGTCGTGTTCCCGTACCACATCTCCTCCTTGCACAGTCCGTAATCGGCGACCTTGACGTGTCCGTCAAGTGTGAGAAGGATGTTGTCGAGCTTGAGATCGCTGGAGGAGAGCCACGTTAGCAGGCGAATCCTTTCAGACATCGAAAACGCAAACAAGCGCACCGATAAACGATACCGTTCTGGTGGAAGTACTCGAGGGCGAGCAAGACTTCGGCGGCGTAGAACTTGGCCCTTCGCGGCGTGAACTGCTCGCGCTGGATGTGGAGCATGAGATCTCCTCCCGAGACGTACTCCATCACGAAATAGATTCGCGTCTCCGTCTGGAAGCACGAGTGCAAGCCGAGGAGGAAGGGGTGGCGCTCCCGAGCGGCGGCGAGGAAGACGCGCTTCTCGGATTTGGTACTGGGAAACGGGGGCGATAGTAAACATTAGTGAGATGGACCAGTGAGGCAAGAGGACCAGACAACAAACCTCTCGACCTCGTCGTTCTCGATGATGAACTCCTTCTTCAACACCTTGATCGCATACAACTGCGACGACCTCTTCTCCTCCGCAAGCATGACCTTTCCAAAGTTTCCCTTGCCGAGCACGGCGAGGAAGTTGAAGTCGTCGAGACCGATCCTGCGCTGTCTCGGAGGCTGAGGGCGACGGCCGGCTTGCTGCTGCTGCTGCTGGAGTTGGAGCTGGGGTTGCGATGGGTAGCCAACTTGTTGTTGCTGCTGCTGTTGGGGGTATGACGGGCCAGCCGACGGTGATGGGAGGTAGGGGGGTTGAGGGCGTTGAGCCTGAGAGGGGGCGTAAGCCGGCTGGGCCTGCTGCTGGTACTGAGCGCCGGCCGAGGAGGGCTGAGTCGGAGCCTGTTGCTGGGAATAGGGGGAGGGGTAGGAAGGAGCGCTGGTGGGAGGTAGCGGTCGCTGAGCGTAGGGCTGCTGCTGTTGCTGAACCTGCTGCTGCTGGACTGGCGGCTGCTGGTAAGCAGGCTGAGGCACAGGTTGCTGCCGAGGTGGCTGGGGAGTCGGTTGGGAAGGAGCCTGCTGCTGGGTGGGGTAGGCTGGACGAGTCTGGTCGACGGGGGAGTAACCTCCATAGGCGTCGTTCCCGAATGAAGAGATGGTCGAAGTCGACTCGCGGAAGTTGGCATTGGCGGAGGCGGCACCAGCACCGGCACCAGCGGGAAGGGACGACTGTCGCTGAGTAGTCGGGATGAGAACCGGCGGCGCATAAGCCTGAGGAGGTTGAGGCCTCGTCGATGGGGTCGGGTACGCCTGCTGTTGCTGCTGACTCTGTCCAGGACCAGAGCTAAGCGACAGTCTCCCCACATCCGCCGCAACTTCGGCCGTCGGCCTATCATACGCCTCCTGAGGTGTCCTCTGGCCGCCGTACGCCTCTTGTTCAGCTTGAAGACGCTCGGGAATGGGCCGAGGGGTGGAGGGCTTCGCGCCTGGTCGACCAGCGCCGGGCTTGCGAGACTGGTTGATCGTCTTGATGTCGGCGAGCAGCTTGTTGGCCATCTCCATCGACATGCCACAAAAGTCGGGTACGAGGTGAACACAGTCGGCGTGAGCGGTGATGTTGCATTCTGTTTTGGCATACGTAGAAGGTCAGCGGCTTGATTCGGAGAAAAGACCACGTGGAGGGAGACGCACCCGAGCACTTGCGCGCGTTCTTTCGACCGAGAGGGAGAACGAGACCACAGTGGCAGCACCAGTTGGGAGAGATGTTGGTAATGGGCTCAAAGCGATGCGGAATTCGGTGGTTGAGCTGATCCTCGTCCTTGTCCTGCAAAGCAGCACCTCGGCATCAGCTCGGCAATCCCAGAGAACTTCCGATGAAGAGAAAACCAACTAACCGACTCGGCGTTACTCTTCGAGATACACTTGGTCACGACCTTCTGGTAGCAATTCTTGTGGCACGCGTACTTGCAGTCCTCGCACTGCATGCCCGCGCCCTTGAGCAGGAACTCGCCACAGAGCGCACAGAGGACGACCGTGTAGAACTGCTTCTGGAAGAACTTGTGGCCGTTCTGCTCGTGGATCTCCTCCTTGCGCTTGCGCACGGCGCCTTGTCGACCGAGACCGCCGGCATCGTAGGGGCGTTTGCGAACGTTGGACTTGACTGAATTGGTGGAAGAGATAGCACCACAACGTCAGCTCTCCCTCCTTTTCTAGGGATAACCCTCGGAAAGAGAAGAATCAACTTACCGAAGTTGAGATGCAGCGCGATAGCTCCCTCTGGCTCGACGGCGAACCACGCATCCACACCATCGGTCGACCCACCCTGACCGGCCGCACCGGCGCCAGGAACCGGCAAATCCATCGCGCCAAACCCTCCACTACTCCCACCAGGCAGCATTCCACCACTTCCACTTCCTCCTCCGCTTCCCTGATGACTGTTGACCCTCGCCGCGGTGACCCAGCCCGGCCCAGCCTCAGCTCCCATCTTCTTCCGCCTCAATTCCTCAACCACATCACTCAACCTCAACCACAGCATTCCGATCGGGACCGGCGCTCCCTCTCCAGGGACCTTATCGTAAATCGTGACCTCGACCTCGTTGGCCTTATCGACGTGGATCTCGAAATCCTCGTTCCACCGGTCCGTTCTCGAGGGATGCGTTCGAGCGCGAGGCGTGTCCTCGACTTTGACGTAGATGACTGTCTCGGAGGGATGTTTGGAGCGTTTCGGTTGCGGGGCGTGAGCGAGGTCGCGGGCGGACTTGATGGTGATTTGGAGCGCGCCGGAGAGCGGTTTGCGGAGATTCGTTTTGACGTCCTCCGGAATGTCTGAGATCGGTAGCGTAAGCTGTCTGGAAAGGAGAGAATCAACAACAAGGAACGAGAGCAACGCACCGTCGTCCTCCTCTCCAAGGTCGCCCATGACGTCGAGAGTCTTGTAGCGACGCAAGGCCTGGTTGAGCAACACCATCTTCTGGTTCGACTCGACCCTCTTGTTCTCCGTGTCGGCCCTGAGTATCGCACCAACACACACCGGGTCAGTCCAGCAAACGAGGCACGCCGAGGCGGCGAACCACGCACCTCGCCTTCTTGTCACCATCGACGAGGTACAGCTTGGCCATCTTGTCGATACCCTCCTTGTACTGCCTCTCGACGTGGAGCTTGAACTCGAGCTGATGCAGCATGCGACTGATCTTGGCGGACGTGAGCGGCGTGTCGGCCTTGATCAGGTCTGTCGAAACACCGCGCACGAAACGGGTGGTCAGCTCGTGCCCCGCCTTCGTCGCCCTCGCGGTCGCCTAGCCCGAGAAAACGAGACAGCAGCAACGCACCCAAGTTGGTGTACTGAGCCTTCTGTGGCTTCTCCATCGATCCCCTGCTGCTCGAGCCCGCACCCATGCCCGCACCGGGGGGCAAGTGGCCACCGTACGCGGCGCCGGGCGGTGGCGGCGGGGGCAGCTGTCGCCCTCCACCCGCACTCGAGCCAGACGCGGGGCTCGCGCTCCGGCCTTGGAGCTCGTTGAGGTTCTGCTCGAGCCAGCCGATGGTGCGGCCGGCCTCGCGCATCTTGGCCTCGCAGGTGCGGATCACGTCCGAGTTTGTCGTCGCGGTGCGCATCGCCTGGAAGCCCTCGAGGATCTTGCGCTCCTTGGCTATCCGCGAGTGGAGGGAAGCGATCTTGCCTTGGACGTCCTGCACAAGTTCGTGCAACTCGTGTCAGCACTCGCGGGCGGGGTGGACGGTGACGAGGATCGAGGCGCGCGAGAGGAGGTGCGGGTGTTTGTTGGGGGACGGTTCGACGCCTCGTCGTGCGAGAAACGGGATAGTGGAAGGACTGACTGTCATGGTGGGCCGGTGGGTGTGCTGACCCTCGTCCGTACACGAATCGAGATATAGACAGAAGTGAGCGCTGGAGGGCGACAGGCAGAACGATCCGAGCGTGCAGTCGCACCTCGCGCGAGCGACTTCGCAGCAACCCTTTCCGCGCAGACGCCCACTGACGTGGCCTTTCGTGTGTACTGTTGTTTCCGACTCAATCGCACGGAAACACACAGCCTTCCGGAATCATACGACTCAAAGGTTCCACCAGCTCAATCTCGGAGTCTCCGACTGCCCGAAATCTCCGAGCGCACAAGTCGGACCACCGTCATCGGAGGGATTTCAGTCGGCGATACGAGAGAAGAGTACAACGCTCTAAGCGGCGTCTAGGATTACACACAAGACCGAGCGAGAGTTGATTAAGTCTCTGAGCGTCTCGGATGTCGCCTTGCTCTACCCAATCCCGGTCGTCCCCTAATGCATAAAAACAAGACACCTCGCCATCGATGCCGCCGGAATGAGACTGGAGAGCTAGCCGTAAGACCTGGAAGAGCAAAAAGAGAGTCTTAGCACTGTGTTGGAGTGAAGGCGTACGCGAGGAAAAGACTGACCAGGCGTTGGAGAGCTTGGTCCACGTCGTGTACCTGAGGAAAGCGAACGCATCGTTCAGTCAGTCGTCCCTTTCTCGAGCCCAACAGGCAAAAACACTCACATCTCAGGCCTCGAGCAATCAATGTTGTTGATGTCGATCCAGTTGGTCGGGTCGTCCTTGGACCAGTAGTCTGTGTCCCTCGGAAGCGTGATCGTCGTCCCTTCACCGCCCCTTCGGAACGATTCTGTCCCAACACATCCCACGCTCAGCACGCCTCCTTCCACCCAGCCGCCAAAAAAGCAATACAACTCACGCAGTTTCCCAAACCCACTTCTATCCGTAATGATCATCACATCCGCGCTCTCCTGCACCCAACTATCCGCAATCGCATCCTGCAACGAATGCGCCACCGCAAACGTCTCCTTCTTCACTCCGTCGTCCTCCAACGGATGACTGGCCCCCAATCCAGTAGTCACCACTCGGTCTGGGAACTTGGCGAGCGCGTCGGCCTTGAGGTGGTTCGAGTCGGAGAGGAGGTAGTAGACGACTTTCTGGTCTTTCCGAGCACGGGATTTCGCGACTTGCTCGGCGCACTTGAAGTAGTGCTTGTACTTTTCGACCGTGTTGGCTTCCTCCACTTCGGGTTTGTGCTGAATAGACAAGCATTAGCAGCCAACCAGGTCTTTCCAACAACATGAACACGCACCATCGAAGCATCGCCCGTCCTGATCTGGATCGAGATGGTGTAAATTGACGGCAGCTCAAAGAACGCCATGTACTGGGAGATGAAGTTGATGACGTCCATTTTTGGTCGAATGAGGTAGTCGATCAAGCACGAGTAGGCGGAGTCGGGCGTCATGCCGAGTTTGTAGAGGGGTTCGGCGGAGGACGGGGTTTGGAAGAAGCGAAGCACCGTGCCGCGGTTGCCCCAGTACTTGGAAACAAATTCATCATCAGTCTCACCATCCCCCTTTCACCTTAGTTGGCATCAACGAAAAAGCAGCCTTAACTCACCTCAACCCAGTTGTTGTTATGCCACTTTGTCGCGACGATGGCGTCGTGAATGCGATCCGTTTCTGGCACGTAGCGGTTGTACGAGTCGGCGAGGTACGGCGCGGTGCCCAATCTTGGATCTCTGTAAAACGGCTTTTGGTTGTACGACACTTCGTCGTGGTACGAGGTCGACCAGTCGATGTGTGGAGAATCGAACACGAGGTCGAAGGGCACGCTGTATGGAAGGGGGGCAGAGATGATTAGAAGTTTCCATAAATCTACGGTGGATCGAGAGAATAGCTAACGGGAACTCCCAAGCCACCTGAATCGAGCCAATATAGAATTAGTGATCGAAGGGCAAGAACAAAAGAAGCGCTGTGGCGTACAAAGAACGCGCGACCGGTCATTAAAGACAACGCGAAGGAAGTGACAGTCCCCAGAAGCCTGAGCAAAGGCGTGTGAGCATCAAGAGCACCAACTCCGAAGGTGTCCATACTGGAAGGAGCCACTCACCGATCAGCAACTCCACCACACTCTCCACTCCTCCGACACACAAACTCGACAATCTGAGGCGCTACACTCCCGTTCACGATCTGTCCAGCAACATGAGCCTCTATTCTGAGCTAAGAAAACATCCCAGCCTTACCCCTTGATGCCTCTCCGCGTACTCGTCCCCCCAGTCGTCCGACTCGCAAGCCGTCGTGCGGCGCCCAACGTGGAACTCTCGAACCAGTTTCCCGTACCTTAACCCACAACCATTAGCCCCTTGAGACCCTCTCAAGAGTCACATGCAATGAACAACCGGAACTCACTTCTCGGGCGAGCCTCCACGATACACTCCCGGTCCCGTCCCTCCATGAGCCCTTCTCGGCCGCATCGGTTCTGGCGGGTCCGACGCGCTCAACCCAATAGGTGTACCACCAGAGGACTGTTGCCTCGCGTGCACAAGCCACGTATATGTCCTCATCTCATACTGCACGTCCCAGGAGAGCGAAGTCAGCCACGGTCGGACGCCCGCGTTTCCTTCAACTTTTCGAAGGGGAAAAGCCACCCCGCGCGCCGCGAACTCACCTCGCTCAACCCGTCTAGCATGCGTTCCAAGCTCTCGTGAGGCGTGTGGTTGCCCCAACCTGTATGAACGAATTAGTGAGCACCAACTCCGAAGCCGGACGCGCGCTCCTTCGCGCTCCTTGAGTCGCTCGAGCGAAGCAGAATGAGATGCTCCCTCAACGCACCTTTGTAAGTCCTCAGCTCCATCTCGGACGCACTCCAGTTGCCCACCCTCTGAGCATACCCCTTCTCAACGGGAATATCAAACACTGGGAGCTCGACAGCGCTCCCATGCGACCTGAACGACAGGAACGCCGTCGCGGCCACGGTAACAGCGATAAACGCCACGAGGAGCGGCGGCTGCACGCTCACGCTCCTCGCCCTCGGCATCGAGTAAGCCCTCTGCTTCGACACACTCCCCCACTCTCTCTTCGTGTACGGGTCAATCGTGCCCTCCCCGCCCGTGTGACCCGCGGTGTCGTCGCCGTGAGCGTCGCCTTCGCCAGACCACGGCTCGTTGGAGAAGAACGGCGATTCGGGCGCGTTGGCGGGCGTGTCGACGTGGCTGTTGAAGAGCGAGTGGAGCGTCGCTCGGACGTTGGCTCGGAGCCTCCTGGGCAGCATGGTTGGAGGTCGGGCGACGCGCAGAGAAGCGAGGGGCGTGGTTGGAGATGATGAGAGAAAAGCAAACGGCTCGCTGTGGCTCGAACAACCCGACACGCGGGGGGCGTGGCCTGTCGGGCGAGATGATCGAGAACGCGCTCCGCAGGTTGGTCCTTTTTCTCTTCATCTTTTTTTCTTTGGTATTTCTTCTCGCCTTCCGCGTTGGGTAACATGTCTAGCTGTCCCGAGTTATGCAAAGAGACTTCAACTGGTAAGGCTACAAAAAGAAGTGTACGCAACAGAACGTGAAAAGCAACGCTCGAAACTCTGGGAGGCCACTTGGCCGGTACGGAGATAATCCGAGACCGCTGGCCCTGCCACGTACCACCTTCAAACGCTCCCGACACTTCCAAAACCTCTACTAAATGCTGTTTCCTACTAGCATCTTCACCGGCTCAGACGCAATCCAGCCTCTGTGACGACTGGTCCATATCTTGACCCCTCGAAAGCCACACCAGGATGCGCGGGGGTCCCTGGGCTGGACCCAAACCCGCGCGTCTGGGACGACGGCTCAACGGCCGTAAGGGGGCAAGGGGGGGAAACCAAGACGTACAGACTTGTATGGCTCGCTCGTTCAAAGTCCCCCACACCGATTTAGCCACCTGAAAACGTTGTCGAGTGCGCGACAGCGGACGGAATTCGTGTCGTCCGACGCCGAGTCGTCCAAAGTCCAACCTCGCACCTTGGCGTGATTTCGACCCTCGAAGTTTCCATCAGCCTTCGAGATAGCACGAAATTAAAAGCTCAAAGACACCAATCCAGGAGAAAGAAGCGATGGGAACTGCTTTGACGCGTGGGTGTTTCTTGCGACAAAGCGAGGAGACTAAGCGTCCAAGCGTTCCCGTTCAAGCCTGTTCATCAACCGACAAAGGTTATGTAGATATTCTCAGAGCCCTTAGCGTACCCAAAGAGGGTCTGCCTATCAACAGAAGACGAAGATGCTCAGCGAGCGGAGCGGAAGACACGTGCGCATACTTTCGGTCGCCGAGGAGCCGATAGCATTGATCGCTCTCTCAATACTTTATCGTGTAAAGCAGGAAGTCCCCTTCTAAAGGTAGGAGAGAAGAACGATGATAGAAATGGATTGAAGCAGTACAAATGAGGTTGCTCAGACGGAGGCACGGCGTCAAGTGGTGGGAAGGGATGCCACGCCTGAAGGGCAGAGAGAAAGTACTGGGACAAGGGAAGCTCGATTGAGAGGGAAAGCTGAAATGAACAAGGTGTGTGCAGCCCTAAAACGTGTAATACATGACTTGAAAAGGAATCGTGGCTAAATCCAAGAGAGGTCCACGTTTTCGGTGTTGGTGCGGACGCCCGAGTCTCGAGATGGTCGGGGACGACTGGACGGCAACGACGAACGCCTCGACGAGGGACCGCGAACCAGGAAAAGGGGGAGGGGGAGAAGGTGGAAAGCAAACAATGTCGGAGAGAAAGCCAAAGCATGGAAGGACCCCTGGAGCCACCAACGACGTTTCTCGTCCGACCTGCTCACGCCAAGGTCCCCTGCCTCTCGGTGCCGATCGGTTCCTTGCCTGGACTCGTGCCCAACCCAACGCCGGGTCCGCCAGCACCAAACGAGTTCTGCGGGGTGTTGGTGGGGCTGCTGCCCATGCCGGGGACGCTGATGCCGGAGGACGAGGGCGAGGTCGAGAGCGGGTTGGCGGGCGGCGAGGCGTGAGGGATGTCGGCGGGCGAGGGGATCGCGGTACCGACCTGCTGGTGCGGCGTGACGCCGGCTTTCGACATGGCGTAGTCGCCCGAATCAAAGTATTTTCGTTCCTGTCCGTATACGAACACGAGCGAAGCAGCGACACGGGTCAGCGGAGGAGCGCTACGAAGGGGGGGCGCGCGAGGTGGGGAGGGTGGCAGCGCGTCGGCCAGCAACGGCGACGCACCTTGAGCTTCTGGGAGAGGAGGTTCTTGTGCGTCGGGACCTTGCCGTACTTCTGGAAGAGTTCGCGCTCCTGCTCCGTGAACGACTGTACCAGCAACGGGGTCAGCACCATCGCCATCTCAGCCCGCGCCAGCCAGCCCTTTCGTCATCCCGCGCTGAGCCCCTCTGCGGGCCCCTCATCGTGCAACGGTGTAGCTGGCGGCCAGGTATAGAGAGAAATGAGTGCTACTCACGCTGATGTCTACTTTCTGCCTGCCTGGGAGCATCGTGGGCGGGGGCGAAGGACGGAAACGGGGGCGAGACGAGGGGCGCTAGTGGGGAGGATCCAAGTGGCGGACGAGCGCGCGCGGTCACCGGGCGAACGCGAGGGCGGGGAAAGTCGTGCGAGTTGTGCGAGATTCGTGTAACTTGTGGTGCGCTACTGGTGCTGGCTGGTGCGTGGGTTGAGCGTAAAAGTTGGTGCAAGTTGTGAGGGGAGGGCGGGCCATCGCGCTCGTCCTGTTTAGGACGGGCTTCCCCCCCAAACGTTCCCGACGCCCGGCTCCCGAAACCACTGCGGGAAAGGGGGGCCAACACAGCCTTTGCTTCGTCTCCGCAACACGAGTTACATCACAACTGCCTGCCGCAGTAGCTTCACTAGTACTGTAGAGCTCTCTCGTGCCGACCATGGGACAGACGAACGGTCAGGCCCGGGCACGGTCGTCGCACTTGTCCACGTGGTCACATGAGCATGTACTTACCCACCAGGCTAAAAAGGTCAACTCGATCAAGAGCAATAGTTGACAGAACAGGGCACAAATGAGACTACCTTCTTGGCGGCATTTGCGATCCACGAGTGGGAAGAAGCCTGAAGCCTGAGTGCTCCTGAGAAGAGCGGGCACAAGAACGAAACGCCGGAAACGCTCCCCGAGATTATGAGCAGAAGTCTGACTTACAGGTGCTCATTCGAATGCCTTTTATTGTGTGCAGTTCATGATTAATTGAAAGCGGCTTCCCAGCTTACGGCAATCCTCATCGCCCCTTCTGCAGCCCCAATTGCAACTGAATAGCGACAGGCCGAAAGCGGCCCGCAAGAGGTCGTAGAGAGGCTCAGAAATGTACTCACTATTGTTCTGCAGATTCTCCCGACTCAAAACCCGGCATGAGAAGCAAAACCCGCCATGCCAAATTTTTTTTCTCCTGAGCCGCCATGCCGATACCGCCAGTTCCATCACGTGACGCTCAAGCTTCCGCCTCCCTGGTCTAGTTGGTTATGATTTTGGTCTCATATTATTCTTATGATCACTCATCAGAAAGTGAACAATCCGAAGGTCGCCAGTTCGATCCTGGCGGGGGGCACCTCTTTTTGCTGCTTTTAGCGGCGGAGGATCAGGAAAGGAAAGGGGAAGGCCACGTCAGTGCACCACCCCGGTGCCATTTCGTCTTTGCCAACTGCCGAGTGACTACTCGCGAGGCTGTATACATTCTTTTTAAACATTCATTCAGGCTTCGACTACCAAGGCTCAAGTCCCAAAGCTTCCCTCCTCGACTTTCCGTTGGGATCAAAGTAAGGCTTTTCTCCGATGCTCACGACACGTTGGCCGGTGCGCGTGCCAGCGTAATCGAACGTGGCGCTGTGAAGGCTCGACGCGTTGGTCCAGATGGCAACGTCGTTCCTAAGAAGCACCGGATCAGTGCCGTAAACATCGTCTAGTCCTCTAAAGAAAAGACTCACTTCGACCACTTGAAGCGGACCTGAAGGTCGTGGTTCTGGTTGAAGATCTTGAAGAGGTACTGGAGGACCTGGTCCGACTCGTCCTTGTTCAACTCGACGATGTGACGAGTGAATCCCGGGTTCACGAATACTCCCTTCCACCCAGTGACAGGGTTGGTGCGGATCACGGGATGGACGGCCTCGAGGGCTGGGCCGACATTCTCGGGGCTGCCGCGAGGGATGTCACGAAGCTCCGATCCGTACCTGTGAAGAAGTGTTAGCCCTTCAGTGATTGATCAATTAGATGCCGTAAGACCTACTTTTTGGCGACATTGATGAAAAACCTGCCCTCGTGGTAGGCGTGCAAGCCTTCGAGGAACTTTTGGTAGGCGGGCGTGAGGCGGTCGTAGGCCTCGTATGCGGAGGCCCAGAGAGTATCGCCGCCCGTCTCAGGCGCGTTGAAGATCTTCAGGATGGCAAAGTCGGACGGAACGGGTTCGAAAGTAATACTACAAAGTCCAGCGTGAGAGGAGACGAGATGAAGCCTGGATGAGAACGGAACTCACTCGGAGTGCCACGACGTGGACGCCAATCGACTCTTAGCTGGGTCGCGAGAGCCCTTGCCACCAAACTTCTCGGAAGAAATAACGGTCACTTCGTCTCCGAGTTCTGAAGCTTCTTCGGTGACCGGGTGGACGTGAAGAGTCGAGGAAGCGGGCTTCCCCGAGAGCTCGCCGAGCTTCTGGCCGAGCTGCGTGCGTGAGACGTATCAGTAGTGCTCTGAGAACGACAAGTGGGATACTGGCACTTACGATCTTTTGCTCATCGGCGGTGATGGACTGGTTCTTGAAGAACACAACGTTCCTCTGGGAGACTGCGAGCGCCATCGCAGCGTCAGCACCGAAGCACCGCACCACGCTTTCGTCAAAGGAGCAGAACTTACCAATCACAGCAAGCTCCTTAATGAGCTCATCAGAATTAGGTGCGTTGAGAAGGTCCACCAGCTGAAGATCATCAAATTGACGTCCGATGACAGGAGTGTTGTCGAAGTGCGAGTACTTGTCGAGGACGCCCGTCGACTTGAGCGGGACGGTGGACCCTCGAAGCGAGAGCGAGGCTGTGGCGGACTCGAGGGATTGCGTCTGGGTCTGAGTCTGCGACATTGTGCGAAGTGATGATTGGTTCAGGATGAAGCTGGGGTGAGGAGAGAAAGAGAGCGAGGGGAGGCAGGGGACCGAAGCCGTAGGGAAGATATCAACATGTGGAGGGATTGCGTGCCAGCGCGATAGCGTGCTTTCCGAGAGTGGGGTCACGTCGCGAAATGAAGAGCCTTTACACGGTTTCTAAAAGACTTGAGACCAGGAAAACTTTTAGATAACATCACAAGGACACTGTGACTACTCTTACGCAAGCACAGCGCACATTAGAGGGAGCATGGTGCGCTGGGTCCGCTGACCGGTGTTGACGTGTACCGCTCGCTGTACGTAGGGCGATGGTGTGCTCGCGCTAAGTCACGGGCAGGCTGTTGCGCAACTCACGCTTCCCGATGTGCCATACCTTGGACTTGTGGCATGATGAGCTAAAAATGTCCTCAATACCGGTATGGAGTCTGAACTCGACCGCCGGCGAAATGTGACGGAGGTCGTCGTCGATGCCGTGGACGTGTCGAGCTTGCTGGCCATGACCTCCCTCAAGATACGCTCCTGAGCGACCTTTTAAGCATAGAACTTTTACCTTTCGGCACGTTCCTGTCACTAAGTCCGGCACATTTTCTCACCCGCACCGCCACGTAGCGCAGCGCGGGGCCGAAACAGGAGCTCGAGTGCCAGTTTTGCTGGCGGGGACTCCTGTGACGCCCTTCTTTCTCTCATCAAAGCAAGTAAGGGTGAACCATCAGCCTTTGTCGCATTTGAGAGCATCAAAGGCTCCTTCAACAGTCTTTCCGGCGCCTCCGCCCGCTCCTGCCGCTGTAAGCAGTTCCTTCCGAACTAACGGCAGCCAACAACGGCGTAGAATCCTCCTTTGCGACCGCTTTGCAAGCTGAAGCTCATATTATCTTGCCAGAAACGATCTGATGCCCAGGGCACCCAGGACTCCAAAGGGGGTGCCTTGCCCTCTCGAAGGCTGCCGCATGAATGATGCTCGGCCACAGACTTTCGGCAGAGCTCAAGACTACATCTGTGCCCACATGGCGTTGGCAAAGAAGTGAGCAGTATAGAACTAAGAGGGAATTCTGATCCAGCTCAATAGATGGCCACTAGAGATAGGCTGAAGACGCACCTTGCATCACTCCGAGCGCACAGAGTCGCTGACGAGCTGGCGGCAGCTTGCGTCGGCAAGGTGACTGCGGTCACTCTCCCTATCAAAAGGGCTAAAGGCCGACAGTTCTCTAGTACTGGGGCGCAAGGCCACACTGGCCAGGTGAGTGAGGGCACCTTCGTGTGTCGCACATGTTGAGCTGACATTTCTATCGTACCTTAACAGAGCGTATGAAACAGGTGCTGAAGGGGTGAAACTTAAATCCATTAACCATCCTGGTTGCTATTTAAATGACGCTCTCTCGCAGACTCAGTCAAGTCCTTTCTCAGGAAGCGTTCGTCATCACGCATCAGCGCCTCCCCCGTCCTTGTCCCATGCAGCACGCGAGCCCTTGGCCTTGCCCACAGTTCACGGACGACCCTAAGTAATCCTTTTGTACATTTTATAATACCTTCACCTGCTTACTGTCAGGCCTGCTTCTGCAGCGGAGCCTATCTTCTCTTCGAACACTTTCAGACCGCTCACGGTCAAGTTAAGGACGTCGCTTATGAGTTTCTTGAAGTAGGCCCTCTTTTTGTCACCTTCTGTGACCGACTAACAATTATGGAATTCAGACTTTCCTTCTCAGCGCCGGTGAGTGCCCGACTTTGTCCTTTCCTTGACGCCAATCCTCGTCCGACATTGTGCTCCTGCAGACCCGTACCCGATTGAGGGGTTGTCAGGTCTTTCTCATGCTTCTGCCGCAAGGAGTCCCTCTCCTGGAGATCACTACCAAGAGCAGTCATTGCGAAAAGATTTGTTCAGGGCTGGTCGTAGGAGACCCCACCGAGTGTGAGCAAGATTTCTCTGCTATGCCGTCTTGCGGCTGCTCACCTTCTTGATAGCAGTGTCGTGTTCAATCGCTAAGTTTGATATTTGTTTCTCATACGAAAGCTTTGGGTTGGCCAGCAGCCACGAATGCGTCTGCAAATGGTAAGGTTTGCTCCACGTGTTCATTGGTGCTTCTGGCCGGAAAAATCGAACGGCGCCGTTGAAAGGTTTAAACTGACTCCGTAGTATTCTCAACTCCTATTTCATCTTACAATCAAAGCTCCTCGCTCAACTCCGCTTCCGCTATCTCTCCATCCTCCAAACTCCCGCTGTCCTCATCCTCCCTCTCACTCTGTTTCGCGAGTCCGCCTCCTCGGTCTTTCGCAACCAACGCGACCTTGGCCGCTCTCAACAGCGCCGGTAGAGCACTGTTTGCTCATCGATAAGTGTTTGTACCAGTTCAGAGATCGATAATGTTTGAAAGGGACGCACCGAAGCACAAACTCAGCAACCTCGTCATTCGCGTCCAACCTCTCCTCCGTCGCACGCTTGAACACCTCCAGCTCGTCACGCCACTTCCTCTCGCCAACATCACGACTTCTCGTCTCATACCTAGGTCCCTGTCCCCTCTCTACTTCCTTTTCCGCAGCGAGAGCGGCGACTTGGGAGCGAAGGTCTGCGATCTCGGCGAAAGCGGTCTCGAGGCGGGAGTTGAGGGTTTCGTTGCTGGCGGCGAGGGTTTCGAGGCGGGCCGTAGGAGCTTCATCGGCCTTTGAAGGTGTGTGAATAGAAGTTGAGACGTCTCGAGGCTTGGCGAGAGTCGAGGAGGAGCGGATGGGGTCGTTCTGAAACGCGAAGGGAGGAGCGAGAGAGGTGGAGGGGTGTGCTGGAAACTGGAGGCCAAACGGGAATGATTGGGGATGTAAAACGAGCTGATGACGATCGGAGTAGGTTTTATGAGCACTGAAAACTTTGATTTTGCACATAAAGACAGTCGACGCACCTTGGAAGCACTTTCGTCCTTGACGCCGGCCCTCATGTCCTGCACCGCCTCCAACTTGCTCCACAGCTCCTTCAGCTCCCTCAGCTCATCCCTATCGCGTTCTCGTCCTCCCTCGAGCTTTTCTACTCTCCTCAAAATCTCATCCTTCTGCTCCGCCATCTCCCACTTCCCACCCTCGCGACGCACCTCCATCCAGTCCCACACTCCCCAGCTCGTCAACTTGAGCACCAGATCCTTCTTGATCTCCTCCTGTGCCTCCACCAGCTTTTTCAACGCCTTTCTAAATCCCTCAACCTCGCTCCTCACATCCTTCGTCCGTTCGTGACAGATCTCCTCCACGCAAGCACCAACGTCCCTCGTCGTCGTCCTGACCGCCTCGTCGATCCTCCCTCGCTGTTCCTTCTCTTTCTGGAGGTACTCTGCTCGGATACCATACTCCGCCACTACTGCCTCTTCTTCGTCCAGTCCATCAAAGCACGGCGTAGGAGGGAGAGGGTCAATCGAGTGCTGGAGGAGGTCTTGCGCCGTCGAAAAGAGCGACCGCGTGAGCGTTTGGATCGCGACGGAGATTCGCTCGGAGTGCGGTGAGGGCCCTCGTGGAGGATTGATAGTCGTTGGAGTTGAGGCTGGAGGAGGAGGTGGAGGAGGAAGGGGAGGAGGAGCGGTACGACCTTGGTTCGTCGCCGTTGAGCGTCGGGCCTTGCCGATTCCGCCTCTGCTCGGTTTCGGGATGAATGGGTTGACTCCTTTGGCTGTTACGAATGCATAAATTTCCATGCTTTTTGTATGTGCTTGAGCAAGAAAGTGAGAGATACACACCTGATGAAGGATGGCGACTCGGCGACGACGGACCCGGCGACGCCTGGGGCAGAGCGCCGGCCTTCGACTGAGCAAACGACGGCGACTGTGGACTTGGAGCCCAGCCATCTTTCCTTTCGGACCCTTCAATCACCCTTCCTCTCGTATCCTCGCTGGGAGGCGTCCACGAGCGCGTTCCCGCCGAGAGCTGAGGATCGGCCGTAGCCTGGGACTGTTGAGCAGCGAACGGCGGCCCTGGATCGGGGGCCCACAGGTCGCCTGGGGCCAGTCTTCCTGCCGAAGAGTTTTGCATAATTCGAGTTGATGTAGTATAAAGAGAAGTGTAGAGTTGAAGGGGAAGAAGAAGGAAGCGCGCTGGGAAGCAGCGAGTACACTTCAGCCGAACGCTCCCTGACGCCTGCACCGCCCAGTGAACCATTTTCTCTTGGACACCCGCGAGAGACCATAAGAAGTGAAAAGGTAGAGGAATAAATTGGGTGCACAGCAGTAGTAATACCAACAGCAAAGATCACAGAAAGAAGGAAAAACAAAGTCCCAGAATTGCCCCCTGCTAGCCCCCCTGCTTCCACTCCACTCCCCCCCCCTGCCTCCTTCAGTATCCCAGCAAGCGTCCATCTCCCTAGTGCTCAATGATACAAAACTTTCCCCTCCCATTATCACCCGCCCACCACTCTTCCATACAGTCTTCGTGGTGCACGCAGTTGCACGACAAACGGAGGGCGCGGTCGCCTGGCTCGAATTCCGAGAAGCAGATGGCGCACTGCAAGTATGGATGGGTCACGTTGATGGAAGAATCGACGATGTTGAGTGTGTGGTAACGAAAAAAGAAACGGAAAGAAGGGAGGGGGTGGTGGCGAGTGAGGAGGGGGAGAAAGGCGAACGAAGGGAGGCGGATGACGTGGCAATAGCGATTGGGGGCAGCGCAGAAAAACAAGGAGGAGAGGGAGCACAGCAAGTCAGCCAAAGGTCAAAAGTTGATATGCGGGAAAGCAAGACGGAGGAACCGCTGAAACGCACCTCTGCAGGTTCGCCACTATCCTGCTTCGGCGGCATCGTCGACTCCGTGACCACGAAAGCTGCCCAACCCACCCCCTCGTTAGCTTCCCTCCTTTTCCCCTCCTCCTCCCCTCACCTCTCCAAATAAGAAGCCAACGCAACTCACCAAACTTCTCCTCCCTCCTCCTCCTCTTTCTCGCCCTCCCCTCCCCATCGACTTCCATGCCCCTCTCACTCCCCTCGCTCCCTCCTCCACTCCCCAGTCCCCCATTCTCACAACATTTCTTCACATGCTCCTCCCTCTCCTTCTCTCCCATCTCATCCCCAAACACCTCCTCACAAACCATACACTCGCTCATCCACCTCCCTCTCGCTCCCTCTTCTCCAGAGTTCCGAGCGTCGAGTGCCGAGAGACAAGCAGCAAGATGAGTTTCCGAGTGGGCGGGAGTGGGAGAGAGGGGGGCGTCGCAGACGTAGCATGTTGGTGGTGGGGTTGGGGCGCGGGCTTGTCCGTGTGGGTGAGGGTGGAGAGGCTGGGGAGCGGCGTAACGTCCTGGTGAGTCGAGAGGGTTGAGTTGGGGGTGTGCGACAGGAAGTGGTGCTGGAGGGTGGTGAATGACCCCTGAAAGTGTGCGTAGGGTGAGAAAAAAAGCGTAAGTGTCCGAGCTCGAGATGTACTTCGAGCAGAGGTGGTGGGATAGGGAATCGAAGAGCGCACCCTGCATCGCCTCGCCCTCCTCGTCCTCATCATCTTCGTCATCACTGTCGTCGAAAACTACCACTGCTCCTCCTCCAGCTGCGGCAGCACCGGCACTCGCATTCGGGATCTGGGTCTCCAGATCGGCTTGCGTCAACCCCGGTGTCGTGCGATGAGGTTTGAGAAGCCAATAGAGGGTAGGAAAGAACGAGTCGGTATCGAGAATGTTTTCTATGGGTTGGTTGTGTTGAACATGGTTCTGCGTTAGTGGGATGGACGGGGGCCAGGAGGAACAAAGTCACGCACGCAGGACGTCGACTCGCGAGTGGGGGAGAGCAGAGTTGAGGGAGTGGAGATGGTCGGATGTTTGAGTCAGGAGGCTGTTGAGGGTGATAAGGAGGAAAAGGAACAGAGCGAGCGTTAGTTACAGTCGTGAGAGCGGACAGTGGCGGGGGTTCGTGGAGGTGTGGGGCGCGCCGGTAAACAAGCGAGTTCGACGACGATAAACACGGTTCCGGGTGGATAAGAAAGAAATTGATGATAGGAACAGAATGATGTGAACATAGAGAGAAGCACGACGGTTGCTGCACTCGTTCCAGTCGGCGCGCCTGCTATCGCCTTGACGCGTCGTGCTTTGTGCTGAGCACCATGGCCACTGTCGTCGTACACGAACGACGATGCTCCCGTCGTCGTGCATCCCAGACAATCTAACACGATCCAGCACCATTCCCTTGCGATCCGCATCGTCACTCAACATTCCCACCGCCTTCACTCCTGTCCCCAGGACTGCAGCAAAAAAACGGGCGAGAGCGACGCACCTCTTGAGCCTGTTCGCGACGCTCCTCGCACACCTCGCCTCCATCTGAGCGCCGTGCATACTAAACACACTCGCCGCCAAGGCGTCCAAATCGGTCGTCCGCTGCCGCTGTTCCTGTCGCGAGAGTTCCGAGATGTTGGAGAAGCAGTTGAGCTGGCGGTGTTGAGGGAGTGTCGACAGGTGCGCGAGCAGCGAGTGCGTGTGCGACGGCGTGCGAGCCCATTGGATCGATGGCCCTGGGTCGACTGGACCGGGGAGCGCCATCCCGAGAATCGTGCGAGAAGTGAGGTGCGGGTCGTGCTGAAGGCTCGCGCAAGTCGGAGGAGCGGGGGACGAGGGTCGGCCGATTTATCGGGGTCAGGACCCGGGCAACGCGCTCCGTTTGCTTCATTCCACTACTTTTTTTTTCCTCGACATCTTTAATAAGGACTATATATATGCTGTTTGTTGGAAATGCGGGCATTGGGACAAAAGCTCTCGGTAGGCTGGAGTCACACACTCCGCCACGTCACGTATTTGGTCGCGGGCAACGACGGACACTTGCTTGTTGCTGGTCTTTCCGCTGCTGTCTTGCCAGCACTAGTCGAATCAGTTCAACTTGTGCATTTATCCGTCGCGCCGCCTCCGTGTAATAGGACTGTCCCAAGGCTCAGAATGAAGGGCTCGCCGAAACTGCACCGCCGTCCAACGTGGCCGAATCTTTGACGGGCTGAAGCGATAGGCAATCAGGCATTTACATGTAGGAGCCACATCAGATGAAACTCTTATTTTGTAGCGTTCCTCGACATGTTTCACGAGCGTGTACCACCTTGACGGCTTACGCGCACTGATCACCGTCGCGGACTCGTTCAAAGCGCTGTTTAGTCGGACCAGGCTTCGGTGATCGGAGGGCTGTCAAGAGGTATGGAAAGTGAAATAGATGGAAGGTAGTTCCAGCGAAATTCCTCATCCGAGAGGCGTGTGCACGCCCAGACCTGGACCACGTCGACAATAGGAAAAAATGGAGGGACGTGGGCGCACGGTGCGCGAGCTGTTTGCGCTTCTGCCTTCTACGCTCCGCGGATCAAAGTCGCTTTCTTCCCCCAACTCTCACCATCTCATCGTAGAGAAGCGATGCCGAACCACGCCTACCAACCCCTCCGTCCGACGCTCGCGCAGTCGTCCCTCCGCCTCCCTGTCGCGCTCCTCGCGCTCTCGTTCCTCCTCGTCCTGGGCGGCGGATACTTCTCCTACACCTCAGACGTAGACCTGACCAGCCTAGCGACGACGACTGGGGAGCGTATCGTGTCGGCGTACCACTCGTTTCAGGGGCCGAGGATGTGCTCGATGGAGGAGTACGATGTGGGGAGGTGGGAGATGAGGAGGGAGGGAGTGTTGAGGGATATGGACGAATTGATAGATGTGTTTGCTATGGGTGTGAGCTTGCATTTCTTTCACTACTTAGCGTTGGAGGCATGCTGATGGCTGTCCTCTACAGCCAACACAGCTCGAGTGCAACCCGGCCAACAAGTCCGACGACCATCTCACGCGCGTACGACAGGCCACTTCCACTGGCGTAGAGCATGAGCACTGATACCTTGTCCAACTCTACAGATTCTCACGACCGCGTCTTACGAATGGCACCCAGCGTCCGGATGCGAGCTCGTGCCGTGGGACTGGGAGGCGTTCGTCGTGCGTCTCTTGCAGAGCTACGCCGGACTGTGGGTCGTCGGAGGTGTGTTGCTTTGCTCTTTCTATCCATCAAAATCATAATTTAAAAGACAACTTGGGGGAGTGCAGACAGTATCTCTCAGCAAATGCATCTCCAACTGCTCATGATGCTCGTCCTCCTCCCCGACTCTCCTCTCGTTCGACGAGGTACGCCCTTGCTTTTCCTCCTACGCCCACCTCATGACCAAGCCTCAACCTTCTTCTATCTCACAGATTCAGGAACTTACATCAACCTGAACCACCCTCGCGCTCCCGACCTCCTCCGACGAGCCAACGTGTCCGATTCGCGCGCTGAGCGTCCGGTCCTCTCATGGGTCAGGAACCTGAGGTTGCTCGACGGCGAGGAGCTCAAGCAGGTTCGCTAGGCCTCCTTTCCAACCTCAATAGAGTGCGTATGGCTGAAGCTCGGCCACCATCAGTGCTGGGAGGAAACCGGCGTGCCGAGTAAAGCCGAGATCATCGACGCAGAGATGCCTCCCTGGATCCCTCAGTTCAGAGCGTATTCGGCGGAACACGATCGCTTGCTTTCCCAGATTCATGGTGGACAGACGGAGGAGTACGCTTACAAGCCTTCGATCTTGATGGTCAAGTACGTTCTTTCTCAGCATCTCTTGCCTCTTCTGACGTGGAGGAGGGAGGGAAGGGGGCTGACACGTTGCACGACGATGACAGTACTGGACCGCACTGGTTCCGAGCCAAGCTGGGGATCAAGACCGACGCCGAGACGCTCGCCGTTTATTCCAACTGCGTGAGTCGGGCCACGCTTTTGACTTGCTTGACTTTCCTCATCCCGCTGATGGTGTACCTGCTGTCGAAATAGGCGCGTCGAGTGATGGACGTCGTCGAGTCGTTCCCTCAAGTGCAGTTCTACTACCGCACCGCTTCTCCCGGACATTCTCACTGCGAAAATATCTCTGGACGTGAGTGCCCTTTTTCTTTCCAAAGAGGAAGGTACGCAAATCCTTATAAGTTTGTTGATGCGGTCTTTAGCGCAACTCGACGAGGCGGATGGCCACGTGCCGGACAACAGCCCGGTTAGTCCCCTCTGTCCTACTCAATCGTTCTTGATTCGAGGGAGATACTGATCATAAGACCGTTTTTAGTTCAACTGGAATCAGTTCCCTGATTACAACGACGTGTGGCGAGGCTTGGTGCAAGATGCCGACGATAGCTCGCGTTACTCCGTCGTCCGTCTTCTCCCTTCACATCACTAGGTCAACCCGAACACCCTGACGAGAATTTTGTTCTCCAGATCGATACATGGAAGATGGCTTCGCAACGCGGCGACGCGCACACGACTCCTCCTGGTGGTGCGTTGCATCAGCTTCCTCTTTCGTCCGACGCGCTGACGCTGACCAGCTCTTTCTCTTTCTCTTCCGATCAGACTGCTTGCACCACTGTCTCCCGACGATCCCGTACGAGTGGGTTAGACTCCTCTGGCACGATTTGAGCTTGAGGTCGGGTCTTTAGAAGAGTCACGGGATTTGTAGAGGAAGGGCCTGGTGTGAGAATGCTCAAAACAGGCTCACTTGGAGAAGCGTCGCTTCAGATACCGTTGAGAGTAATCATTGTTTGAGATTTGCAGCAGAGAGGTGCGTATGATCATTCTTCCTCGTGCCCCTCGTTGCTGGATACGATGAAGTGCGAGGGGCCAAGCGATAATCCGAGATCGGTGACCAAACCAGTGGCAACGTCGTAGACCTACGATGCGGCCTGGTTTAGCTTCAAAGGAAACTTTGGGGACGCTAAGAAGGCTTACCATCCCATGAATATAGAGCTCGGGAACCTCCTTCTCCGAGCTTGACCGCTTAGCCTTCTCAGCTAAGACACCGGGGGGCTGTCAAAGAATGTCGCCAGATTGGGTCAGGGAAACATAGCTTACCTCCACCAGCATTGGAGATGATCCATTCTTCCCACATCTGCGCAAGGGTTTAGCTGTGAGGGTCTGACCTGGCCTAACAAGGTCACGTGGCTCCCGACCACTCACCTTTCGGACGGATTCATCAGCGGCGAGAGAGGAGACCGTGATCGCGACGTTCTCCTCGACCAGAGCACTGTTTATGCCTTGCTGTAAGCTTGCAAATGGAGGCAAGGGAGCGCAGAACTTGCCGGAACGCAGGCTCGGTCTGGTTGGGAGCCGCAACGGTCTCGTCGTCGGCGTGGGCTTTGCGGAACTCGACAATCTCGGAGCGGTTCGAAGTGTCAAACAGTCGTCTGATCGGACTGATCCAGTTCTACAGCACCGATGTTAGCGTATGGAAAACCATTTCGACGAGAACAAGCTCACCTCTACACGTGTGGCACCCACGTCTTTGTTGACCTCTTTCGACACGCTCGCGATGGCGGCTTGCACCGCCCCGCAAGCGTAGTGGCCCATCACGATGATGTGAGAGACCAGGAGGTGCTCCACAGCATAACTAATGACAGTTTCTAGAGTGAGAAAGGGAGTTCAGTTTTAAGCTCTGGGAAGAGGAAGAAGCGGGGAAAGGCGGACGAGAGTTCAAGTCATCGACGGCGTACTGGTTCCCGACGTTCCGGTGGACGAAGAGGTCGCCGATGTCGGCGTCAAAGATGGTCGTCGCTGGGACCCTCGAGTCGGCGCACCCCAAGTACGCAAACTTTTTTGAACACCTCAACTCGGTTAGCTTTTCGATCCAACGACGAGGAGAAGCCAAAACGACGTACTTTCGGATGCTGGGCCTGCGCGAGCTCCTGAATTTCCCCCGGGTGCTCGGTCTCCGTCTCATTCCTGAAACGTCGGTTCCCAACGATCAACTCCTGGAGTTCCGGAAACTGCTTGAAAACACCTGTCGCAGTCGGCACTGAGGCGAACCCTAAAGTCGCGGTGGGGGTGTAGGAAGTCGACGTGGCGAGGATGGCTTCGTCCTTTTCGAGTTGGTCCTCGAGGTGCGAGTTCTTGACGCTGATGATTGTCGCAATGACGATGATGGCCACGACGAAGAGGAAAGACAAAAGTGTGTAGGCTATAGTAGCTCTCGTCCAGACCAGACGGCTTCGTTGCTGTGAAGGCCGTTATGAATACACGGGTCGGCGAGGAAGAACAGGATGGAGGGCCACGTACCGACACGAGGGCCGGTGTTTCGTCAGGCGCGCCCTTGGCCCCACTTCTCATAACCCAAGAACCTCTTTGCTTGTTCTTGGAGTGAGTGGTTCCTACTTTCTCCTCCTCATCATAGCTAGCGAGAGCGTCGAGCCCATCGATGCTGTCCTCCGACTCCGAGCCGTCGCTGGGGTGGTTGCCGATGCTCCGGCGCGCTCCGTGACGGTCCAGCGAGTCGGATGAAGGAGTGGAGGTGTATCTTGACATTAGGAGATTGAGGATTGGAGACCTTTTGTGTTTCTGGAGGGTAGAAGGAAGACCAGCAAGAGCGGGAATGATGGCGAATTCGAGGAGTCGAAGCTGGGCACTCCGAGGATGGAGGGCTTGGCGGAAAGGCAGTGCAAGAAGTGTGAAGGTCAAAGCTTTGGAGCAAAGCCTAGACTTTACAAACCACTAGACAGGTGGAATGCTACCCTGTTAACCACAGGCAGGTCGAGGAGGCAGAGCAATCGAGACGGTGGTGCACGTTTCACCGCTGCGACACGTGGGTAAGCCTAAAACTGCTTCATCCACTCCACCATCCTCCTCGCCGTATCCTCCGCCGCTTCCACCGGCAAGAAATGTCCCGTCTCCTCATCCCCAACTCTATAAGCCTCGACCGTGCCGCGCCCCAACTTCTCCCACACCGCCTTGACATCGTATCTCTTCTCCAAAAAGTAGCTCGACAGCGACAACAACGGACAATCCACCTTCTCCTTCCCCTCTCTTTCATCCCTCTCATCATCATCCAAATCGATCGACGCTCCCGCCCTATAATCCTCCAGCGACGCTTCGACGACCTTGGGATCGCGATACTGCTGGACCCACGAGTCCATCGCTTCCTTCACGTACTTTCCTTTGAAGCGCGGCCCGGTCCACGAATCGATAGTCGCGGTAAAGTAAGCGTCAGAGGAGGCGTTGATGAGAGTCTCGGGGATGGGAGGAGGGAGAGCGAGAAAGATCCAGTGGTACATCCCGAACGTCTCGCTGTGGCGGCCCGTTTCGTACTTCATTCCTGGAAAAGCAACGACAATGAACGTCTCTAACCCTCCAACTAAATGGAACAGAACTCACGTTCGTACACCATTTTGGTCGGCACGATATCCTGCACGCACAGCCCCGCCACGCGGCTACGATGGTCCTTCGCCATCCGGTACCCAACCCTCGCACCACGGTCGTGGCCCACAACGACAAGTTTCTTTTCTCCCGGAACCACGTGATCCGTCCAGACCAGAAGGTCATTCGTCACGGCGCGTTTCGAATGCGCGGCGTGAGTCCCGTCGTCTGAAGCGAGCTTCTTGGAGGAGCCGTACCTGTTTTCGCCGATCGCGATCAGTTTTTTGCTGTTGGAGGGGAACGAAGTAGAAGCGCACCCAGGGAGGTCAGGAATCAAGACGTGCCAGTCGGTGAGGATGCCGGCTGTCTCGAGCTCGGCGGCGACGAGGTGCCACAAGGTGTGGTTCTGCGGGTAGCCATGGAGCAAGAGGAGGACTGGAAGATCCTTCCGTCCCGTGAGTATCACTCCGCTGATCTGACAAATGCGACAATCACCTTTCGGAGTACCAACAATCTTCTGTGGCGCGGCGTGCAGTCCAAAGATGCTGACGTCCACCGAATCTGCGTGGAACGCGTGCGAGACGGGCTTGAACGCCTCTGAGAAGAGTGTCGACATTATTTGCTTGGACTATAGTGGAATGTGGGAAGGAAGAAAAGGAGGAGCTTATCGTGCGAGAGCGAGCTTGCCCCACTTTTGCGGGACGTTGCCGACACCGGCCTCGCGTCATTAAAGAGCACGTGATGCACACGTGGCCCAATTATTTTGTGGTTGCACGCCAACTGGACTACATGTTGGGGGTAAAGCTGAGTAGCTTTGTTTCGGAATGTCGGAGGTTGATCTTGGCGGGCTGGGTAGGGAGGCCACGTGTAAATTCCTCGCTGTCAAGTTTTGAACTTTCCTGACGGCAAGGCTCAGACCGCATTCAAGCATGAGTGTCTATGTAGCACGTTCAGTACAGTGCATCAAAGGACAGAGTTGTCACGCCGGTCCGCGGCACTGACGATTCTCAACAGGGGATGAACAAGCTTGGCGTTTCAACAGTCGAAACACTCTGGATCTGACGTTTGAGGGTCTCACTTCTTCCACTACTTTTGCACTTACACTACCATCCAATCTTGAAAGATGTCGCCTCGACCGTCGAACGACAAGCAGGGCTACGTCCTCCTGCCGACAGCGTCGCCCTCGTTTGACTTGGGCTCCTCGACAGGTCCTCTCCTGAACTACCACACGCCAACGAAGCCTTTTGCTTCTCGTTCTACTCGAGTACTTCTAGCTCACACCATTGTAGCGATACTTCTTCTCGCTGTTGGATACCACGCCCACGACTGGATCGAAGGGTACGCGGTAAAGCGGTGCTCGGCTGGAGGAACGCAGGCTGACGATCGCGCATTTCTGCAGATACTTCCAAGTCAAGCACCTTTCTACAGCACGTAATTTAACCTGCAACCCTTTCTCGTCCGGCTACTTTGCGTCTCCCCCTTCCAACCCGTCGCAACCAACGTTCCACTCGCTCACGCCCTGCCAACCACACCACTTTTCCACGCTCCTCGCCTCCAACTCTCCTCTTCCTTGGCTAAAACACCGTACTATTCTCTTAATCGGCGACTCCATCACCCGAGGCATGGCATGGGAATCCTGTGACCGCACAGGCGGGCACTGGCGCGTCTTCCCGCGTCGAGGCAGGGACTGGGAAGTGAAAGGCGGGACAGGGGACGCGAGATTGTTCTACGACCCTTTGGGGTATGAGTGCGTCTGGGAGCAGTTCGGGTTTAGGATGGGCGTGGGGTTCAGCTATGGGGTTACGGAATATGGAGTGGGCGATGAGGAGGAAGGGAGCAGGAAGGCGGCGATGGACGTGAGCACGTTCCCGGGGTTCCCGCCTCATGGATGGACGCAGCCGTTTGGGTTTGAGGAGCGGTACAACCTCACTTACGAGGCTTGGACCTCGCATTACGACTCAGCACCAACGCTCGTGATGACGGCGTTCGGGGCGTGGGATTTCAAGACGATGTTCTTCAACGACATCAAGCTCAACACCTCGCTCGAGACCATCCCTCCCTCCCTCCTCACTTCCTTCCAATATCGTGCGAAAAACTCGTTCAACCTCATCCGATCCCTCTTCCCGTCCTCACACCACGTCTACCTCAACCTCCACACCGTCTCGACGCGCGACACGGTCCTCCGCGAAGCCTGGTTCCGTAACGCCGTTCGCCAGCCCCCACCTCTCCCATCTCTCGCAGATCGCACACTTCCTCTCGTGTTCACCCGAGCGAGGATCAATCAGCTCCAGCAGGCGTACGCGGAGGTGACGAGAGAGGTCGGCGTGGAGGTGCTGGACGCGAAGAGCTTGTTTGAGGGGTTGGAATCGGAGAGGTATCTGAGGGACGCGATTCATCCGAATGCCGGGTTGGGGAACGTGTGGATGTGGGAGATGGTGCTGGAGAGTTTGTGGAGAGTCACCGGGGGCGTCGAAGAGGAGTGAGGGAGTACACGTGGCTTGCTTGGCAACTCTGACGAGGTTCTTACGATAAACAAGGGAAAGAGGTTCATCTAGATTTGTGACAGCCACTCTACCAGGGCTTTTGAGACTTCCTCTCCTGCCTCAACGGGGAGGTAGTGACCCGTCTCTTCATCGGCCACAACCACCTGCTTGACGTCCTTCGTTCCCAGCCCTTCCCAAACACCCTTCACATCAAACGCTTTCCCAAACTTGACACTGCTCAGCACAAGCAACGGACAATCCACGCCCATCTTTCCCTCCTTCTCATCCTCCTCGTCGTGATCCAAATCGACTCCCACAGCCGCTCGGTAGTCCTCACAAGCGCCAACGATGACGTCCCAATCTCTGTACTGATCGACCCACGAGCTCATAGCGGTGGAGTTGAGCTTCCCTCGCCAACGTGAGCCGGTGGAACTGTTGATGGTCGTGGTGATGAAGTAGGAGGAGTTTGAGTGGATGAGAGTTTCGGGGAGGGGGGAAGGTTGGGCGAGGAAGAACCAGTGATACGCTTTGAGTGTTGAGGCGTGGCGGTAAGCTTTGTAGCTCATACCTGAGGGTGGAAATGGTGACAGCATGAGTGCTGCGACAAAGGGGGATGTGGGTGAAGAGGAACGGAGCCACGTACGCTCAAACATCATCTTGGTCGGCACGATATCGAGCAAGCACAGTCCGCTCACGCGGTCCCGAAAGTCTTTGGCGAGTCGGTACGCGACTCGTCCGCCTCTGTCGTGACCCACGACGACGAGCTTCTTCGCCCCTGGGACTTGGGCGTCGACCCAGGCCATGAGGTCGGCCGCGATCGCGCGCTTCGAGTGGGAAGGGCGAGAGGGGTCGGTCGAGACTGGTTTGCGGGAGGAGCCGTACCTGGCATCGAGTAAAATTTGTGTTTCAAGCTGTTCCTATCCAGTGAGAGGAAGTTGCGGTACCCCGGGAGATCAGGAACCAACACGTGCCAGTCGTCCAAGACGCCGGCTTTCTCGAGCTCCTGAGCGACGAGATACCACAGTGTATGGTTTTGAGGGTAGCCATGGAGGAGAAGCAGTACTATGGAGTAATAATCAACATCGAAACCAAGTGTTCAAGTGCGCAACGCGACGCACCTTGAGGCACTCGTCCTTTGACAGAGCTGGTTGGAGAGGCATGAAGGCCAAAGACCAGGATTTCCTGTCCTTCTGCAGTGAAGATAGAAGGAGCGGCTTTGAAGGATGAAGGGAAAAGGGAAGACATCGTGGTCAAAGACAGAAAGAAACAGCGTGAAGTGTCGCGCTTGTGGGGTGGCCTCCGCCCCCGCAGCGCAAGTTTGTAAGCCTCGGGGTGACATGTGGCATAGCGCTGAAGCATCCTGTCGTTCCGTGTCGTCATTTCTGGAATCGTAGACTCTAAAACAGAGCCAAATTGGGGCGACACGTCTCCGGTCTACAACTCCGAGGATTACAAGTTCGCCAAGTTTCCGTCGCGTCGAGCGCGGCCGCCCGCTGTCCGACGATTCATTCCTTCCTTCGCCCACAACCGATACTACCTGCAAACATTCATACACGACTAGAAAGAATCCATCCATATTAGACTGGACGGCACGACACGGCTTTAGACGGCAGCGCGTTCGTCGTACGAGAAATCCGGCTCGACGCGTCTTTGCTGCCCAGCTCGTCCTCGTCCCAGCCGTCGTCACCTCGCATTGCTCCCACGACTGTCCGCCATCCTTCTGCATTCCATCGTTATCCATTTATCGCGACATCCTGCATGGCGCCAGCAGCTTCGACGCGCGACCGGCCGTCGTCTCGGGCTGCCGGCTCTCGTCCAGCACCACCACCGCTCACTTCGCACCGCATCTCCATCACGGGCTTCAAGCAGACGAGGACGCAGCTCACTCAACTCGGGCTCAAGCTAGGAGCGACCGTCGACGCGTTGAGGAGAGACTCAGTGGTGTTGATTGCTGAGGGATGGGACGGCGCGATCAAGGATCGGCGCGGGGTCAAAAAGGAGGATAAGATGC
Source organism: Pseudohyphozyma bogoriensis (assembly GCA_024364755.1). Classification (NCBI taxonomy): domain Eukaryota; kingdom Fungi; phylum Basidiomycota; class Microbotryomycetes; family Chrysozymaceae; genus Pseudohyphozyma; species Pseudohyphozyma bogoriensis. Next base: position 39,187 of record JALBUQ010000145.1, read on the forward strand.
AGGTGAGTCGCCTGTCGGGTTCATTTCTTCCTGCATTAGAGATATAGGACACGCGTCTAGTCGCAAGGACCGCAAGCTGACCTGCCCACGAATCTTTCTGCGACGCGTGAACGCCGCCAGATGGCGCTCCAGCACCGCATCCCGATCGTCCTCCCATCATTCCTCCACGCCCTCGATTCTCTACATTCCTCATCGCAACCTATCGACCTTCCCTCCGTGCGTGTATCTTCTCCCGCCTTCCTCCTCCTCCCGCCTAACCTCTCCTACCCCACATCAAAACAATCCCCCCGCAGGTCATCTCCTCCCATCTCCTCCCCTCCTTCTTCGACCTCAACCTCACCCTCACTGGCTTCCCTTCCTCCTCCAAACTATCTCTCATCACCCTCCTGACAACACACGGCGCGACCATCACACCAATGCTCAAAGCCACGACTTCAGCCCTCGTCCTCTCGTCGACCCTCTCCTCCGCTCAAGCGTTGAACAACGAGAAAGTCATCAATGCGAAGAGAGGAAGAATTGTGGTAGTGTGGGAAGGGTGGGTGGAGAGGGTTGTCAAGGATGGTGGAGTGACGAGGGAGGGGTTGGACAAGTGGGAGTGGAAGGAGGGTGCAGAGTGTCCGAGCGAGGAGGGGGAGGAGGAGCTGTGGGAAGAAGGAAGGGAGAGAAAGAAGATCAAGTTGGAGAGGAAGAAGAGTCTGGGATGGAAGAGCGAAGGCTGGAGTGAAGGGAGTAGTCAAGCGGAAGTGCCCGGCGTCGAAATGGTGGAACGGAAGCCGGCGGTCAAGGTGGACCGGGAGGAGCTCGAGATGGACGAACGAGCACCACTACAGGCACCGCCCTCAGACGACCCGTCACCAGCAACAGCACCAGCAACAGCAACAGCACCAGCACCAGCACCAGCACCAGCAACAGCGCCAGCGCCAGCGCGGATACCCAAGCCCTCCCCATTACCCTCATCCTCGAGCCAGCCAGAGTTCTACCCCGACCTTTCGACGTACCCCGTCCTCCCTCCTACTTCCGACGTCCCTCACTACTCCTCTCCTCCCGCTTGTGTCCCGTCCTCCCCTTTCCACGCCGACGGAGCCGCCGAAGCAGGAGAATGCGACGACTCTGCCTTCTTCGACTCGATCCCCGACCCATCGCCAGCCAAGTCGTCCAATCCGTCAGAGGAGGAGGAGGAGGAAAGCGATGGTGAAGTCGTGAAGTTCTTTGAGGGAAGGAAGTTCGTCATCGACTTCAGTGTCGAGGACGATGGCGAGGTTGTTGGGGAGGCAGTGAGGGAGAGGGGTGGAGTGCTGCTGAGGAAGGAGGAGGCCGAGGTGGCGGAGTGGATACTGGTCGATATCTTTGGGTACGTTGAAACTTCTTCTCTCTCATTGCTTTACGTTCTGGTTGAGTTTACGCAATGCTGTACGACGACAGCGCGAAAGAAAAGTACCTCGACAGCAGCGACCCTCGCGTCGTCACGCCGATCTGGGTCGAAAAGTGCTTGTTCGTCAACGACTTCGTCCAGCCGCAAGATGCGTTTTTGGAGAAACCTTTGGACTTTTTGGTCCCCGTCGCTGGTGCGTCTTCCTGTCCATAGTAATGTCTCTTTTGAAGGCGATAGCTAACACGTGGCTGAGTGCAGGCGCGGAGAAGCTCGTGACACACACGACTGGACTGAGCGTCGTCGACGAGGCTCATTTCGCGAGGTTCTTGAGGCTCATCCGTACGTCGTCCTTCTTCTTCCCTCTTCCCTTCCATTCATTTCCCATCTCACAACGTTCCTCGTTACGCCTACCAGGCGCACCTCCGTCAACAAAAGCCCTCACCTCTCTCACGACTACGCACCTCGTTACTCCCGATGATCTCTCCAAAGCGAACGAGGGGCCAAAGCATGGCTTTGCGAGGAAGCATGGGATCCCAGTCGTCGGACGCAAAGCGTTTGTGGAGGTCGTGAGAGCGTTAGCGAAAGCGAGCGTGTTAAATGGGGTAACGCTCTGTTGGGGTAAAGGGACTGCAGTACGTCTGATTTCCCTGGCTTAGGATAATGAGGGCGTGAGGCTGAAGGATGGTCGTGGTCCTGCAGGCCAAGGGAGACGCGGCGGACAAGCTTCGGGCGATGGGCGCCAAGATCGCGACAGAGTTCGATAAAGAGGTCACGCATCTAGTCTACGAAGGGAGTACGAGACCGAGGGAGGTCAAGAACGGCGGTGCGACTGGCGTGAGCGTCGTCCATCCAGCTTGGGTTGAGGAGGTGCGCTCCCGGTCTGGTTCCTTTTGCTGACGCGCTCGCACTGATCCGCTGGTGGGCTGATCAGTGCATCAACAAGTCGAAGAGAGTGTCGGAAGAGGAGTATCCGCACACGTACGACGTGAGGAAAGGAGGACAGCTGAGGGGGCTCGTCAGGAGTCCCAGCAAGCGGGAGGCGTCGATCGTGTTCGGCGGGTCGCAGGCGGGGCAGAGGGTGAGGAGGAAGTCTAGCGATGAGAGAATGGCGATTGGGGAGGAAGAGAGGAAGGTCAGCAGGCAACCCGTGTCACCACTCGGCCCACGCGTCTCGACGTCGACTTCACCTCGCCCTGCCGCACCCACCGCTTCACCGCTATCGACAGCACTGAAGAAGCCCGCGCCCGCACCACTCCAGTCGCACCCCTCCATTTCGAAGCAAGAGCTCAAGGCACAGACATCATTCCTCCTCGCTCAGTTCGACACGGAAGCAGCACCGCCTCCAGGATCGGGCCGGAAATCGAGAGTCGGTAGTGGTGGTGGCGGGGCCAAATTGAGCAGGACCAAGGTTCGTTCGTGCACGGTTTCGTTTTGCACTGTCACTTTTCATGAGCAAGAGTCGGGTCTTCGAGAGTTTGGTCGGTTGCGCTGACACCCTCTTATCTCGCCCACTGCAGAGCTCGACGATTTCGCCCTCGCACTCTTTCGTCGACGCCGTCGCTGCCGTCCCTGAAGTCTCGTTTGCGGATCGGCGGGTGCCAGGAGTAGGGTACAACGACGAGACGCAGAGCGACGACGTGGAGGAGACCTACAGGGTCCTGTTTCGTGACCCGACGGGGGCGAACGCGATCCGCGCGCTGTTGGGAGAAGAGTACGTCGATGGGGCGAGGCGGTGAAGCGTGGGATGATGGGGAGGATCGTACATACGCTTTTGATCCTTGAGAGAAGAGATGTGAAGATGGAGTTTGTCATCGGTACTCTGCTGCCACACTTTTGGCTGGATGTCCGCGAGACGAGGCTCGGACGAGTCGCGGTGGTCTCGCTCGTTTGGTCTGTTTGCGCCTCGTTTCCTATTTGCGATAATGTAAGCCGAGGCTCGGTCTCGGATATCATGGGTATAGACCAGCTCAAATCCCTGCCTCCAAACTTCCTCCGACTCCGTGTCCGAGAGAGAAGAAGGACTGAGAGAGTGATCTCGCTCGTCTTCCTCCCTTTCTTTTGCACCGCCTTCGTCGAAGGAGTTACGGACGAGACGCTCGCTGCCGAACCCCGACGCTCCTGAGGTGCTCGGGTGAAGGAGTGTGACTAATTCATTACATGATGTAACTTGTGTGCTGTTTGGTCTGTAGGAACCTTTCTCGGAGAAGGGAAGGGAAAAGCGATCGAGAGCGCGAACGGAACGTGAAAAAACTGCCTCCTCTCGCTCTCGCTTGCGTCGACTTTTGGTGCGAGCGCGCTCGCTCGCTCACGGCTTGGCTTCCTTCCCTCCATTTCTTTCATCATTATTCTCCGCACTATGGCGACCAGCTTAACCACGTACCTCGACGACGGGTACTTGCCGTACGACTCTCCAGCGAGCTCGACGTCGACCGACTCGGGCTCAGTCTTCGCTCCCTCGCCCTCGTCCGCAACCGAGGTCGACTCCGCGCGTCCGACCGCCACCCAGCCCACCTCGACGACGAGCACGAATTCGAGCAAGACGAAAGCGAGTACGAAGGAAGTGAACGGCGTCGTGAAGAAGAGTTGGGGTGGGAGCAAGAAGGGCCGAGTGAGGAAGCACAACTCGTGCGAGGCCGTGAGTTGCCATCGCTCTCGGAGGCTCGTCGTCGTTCGGTCGAGAGCTATTTCCAGGCATCAACTTTGATCATACTTTATTGGGAATACAGTGCAGAGCTCGCAAGACAAAGTGCGATCGCAGTCAGCCTTGCACGACTTGTCAGCTGCATCAACAGGTCTGCGTCTTTGCGGGCAGCGCTCGGCCATTGTACGCCCCAGGTCCCCTCCCTCCTTCTCTCGCCCAGCTCAACTGCTCACAATAATTTCTCGTTCCAAAGGAAAACGCAAGACTCGACGACCCCACGCACGCCCGACAAGTCGCAGGCCGACGAGCTCGCGGACCTCAAGCAAGAAATCACCTCGCTCCGCCAACTCGTCACGCTCCTCACCTCCACCTCGACCTCCTCCCTCCCTCTCGACACTTCCACCTTCCTCCCCTCTGCACCATCCCTCAACAGCACCTCCAACTGGCCTCAGTACGCGACCTCGCTCTCGTCGCCGTTCGGCAGCTTCACCAGTAACCCGACGGGCGCGGGGGACACGTCGTCGACTCCCACGCCAGCTTTGTCATCGAGCAGCACCACCTCGGGGATCCACCTCCTCTCGTCTCCTGCCGCACCACAGGGTAGTACGACGCCGAGTGCGGGGTACACGTTCCCGAACGTCGGTGGAGGAGCGTGGGGTGCGACGACGACTGGCGCGAGCGCGTTCCAGCAGAACTTGGCGTCGACGACGGCTGGGTGGGGTAGTCATGGCGGGAGTGGGAATGCAGGGGGTTGGGCTCAGGGGTGGTGATTGACTGGATGCTGACGGAACGAAAAAGGAGGAGGAAGCGCACGCTCGCTTGTGAGGAAGGACCGATCAAAAAAGGCCGAGCAGCAAGAGTACCTGATCTAATCTTTCGAATAATGGCTGAGAAACGTGAAATGAGGGGTTGTTTATTTCCAAGATATGAGTGGGAGAGTGTTTGTGCTGATGTGTATTCACGATTGATGAGACTCGAAAAGAGAGAGGACGGTGAAGGCTACTGGTGCATCAACAACGTCGCGTGCTGGATGAAGGTGACGTTGGCTCGAGCTTCCGCGACTCTGGAGGGTTCGGGTAATCGAAAGACTCGTCAAAGTCAGATGTGGCTATCGAGGAACATTATAAGAGTCTAGCTCACACAATGAAGTACCCGTCGCTCTCGACGTTGTAGCCGCCAGTGCCTTGGAACGTCAACTTGTTGCGCTTGAGCATGTCCATCTTGAACATCGCCGCACCCAGATCGATCCCTCCTCGCTGGAACCTAGTTTCCTCGATACTATCAGCCTCACATCCTCTTCAGTCACGAAGAACAAAAGTAGAAAAGTGCTCACGACACGGGTTTGTGGATCATCGTGCCACTCGTGTCGACATACCCCTTCTTCCCATCGTACATCCTCTGATAATCAAACCACTGGTAATGACTAATGAAGTCCCACCCAATGAGCTCCGCGTTCTTCTCGAACGCCGGCTGGAGGCGTTCGCCGAGCGTCGCGGCGTAGAGGTTGTCGCCGTTGGAGAGCATCACGTCTGCTCGGGATAACCACGTGGTTTAGCAAAAGGAAGATCGGGGGAAAGGATGGGAACAAATGGAACGGACATTCGCAGCCGTACTGAGGGTTGTCGTACAAGTGAAGCAAAGCCCGATCACTCAGAGCGTACCCGTAGTCTACAGCAAACCCCCGATCAGCTCCACTCCTCGACCCTCCCGCGCCCAGCAAAGGAAAACACTCGGACTCACCGCCCTCCGTCTCGACGGGCCAATCCATAAACTCTGCCAACCCTGGCCTCCCAGTCAGCCAATTAACGAGTTCAGCCGCCTCCTGCATCTTGTAAGTCTCGAGCGCGACGTCCGTGTTGACGAGGAAGATCTGGAGGTTCGGGAACCCGGCGTTGACGAGCGAGAGGAGCGTGATGGGCAGGTACGACAGTTGGGCCGCGTACGTCCGGGCGATGACGCATAGCTTGGGGTTGATGGCGGGCGAGACGCCGTCGACGGAGGCTGGGGACGGAGGCGTCGCCATCGCGTGCCGGAGGTGTCGCAAGGCGCCTCCCAACTCGTCGACGTCTTTCTCTGGTGCTCCTGCCGCCGCCGTCGACGTCTTCGGGAGGAGCGCGTCCCGCCGTTGGTACATCGCCGAGAGCATGAGGATGATAGTGAGAGTTATGGCACTGATGGCAGTTATCCGTCGCAGGAGCGCGCGGCACACGAAAGGGGTCTCGGCGTCGTCGTCTGGGTCGCCGCCGGGCCAGAGGTCGCTCACGGCGCCGTGCACTGGGTGGTAGCCCTTCCATCTGGGCGTAGCTCGCGGCGAGAGCTTCTCCTTCATCGTCGATAACATGGTATTTCTTGATGTAGTGAGTTTTGAGGGCGAGGGGGGAGGAAGGAGAGTGCGTCGCAGGTTTGCGCGAGGAGCTGGACGCGGGAACCTCCTGTGTCGGACTGTCGGTCGCGCAGGTGCCCGCGGATGGGAAAGGAGCTCGAACTACGGACTTGATGTCGTGAAGATGCGATCAAGGAAAAAAAACTTGATGAGGATTTTCTGAGGGACTCAACCGTCGTCCCTGAAGGGAAACTACTCACGAAACGGGCCACGTGTCGATGTCCTCTTGCCAGTGTGAATTTCCGCCTGTACTGCGTCTGGCTGACCAGATGACCAGTTCCTAAAAGATATATCAAAAAAACTATTGCTCTTATCGCAGGCTTCATATGAACGTTCGACGTGGTGGGACAGAGAAAGGGAGGGTGTCGACGTGTCAAACCCTCCCCTACAGCTTTTCGTTTGGGAGAAAGGGAGAGAAAGCCCAAGCGGAGGGGGTGAGCGAGAAAGGAAGAATTTTTTTCCTTTCTCTGATCGCTTTGTAGCTTCACTTGCTACCCCCGCGACTAGTTTGGGACGAGCCACGGATCGAGAGTCACGCTCGGGGTACCATGCCGTAGCATTCAGACGCGTGCCCCACGTGTCTTCAGCTTCCGGCGAGTGGGAAAGCTTTGAAAGGGCTCCCTTTTCACAGTATTGATGTAGAGAAAGTTTGTGTGTGTATTCTCTCGCGGGTGTGGTCCGACAAAGAGACCCGCTCCTGGCGACCGGGGACCGCAAACCGACCGACCTCCCGAACCCTAACCTAGCAGCTTCTTCTTCTTCTCCTGTTTACACCAAGAGCTACTGTACAATACATAACAATTGTAGAAGAGTAGTAAATCATCTCGGGAAAGAGGAAAAAGGGAGCACGACGGCGTCTCGAGCTCGCGCTTCCGGGCCGAAAGGGGGCGGTCAGTTGACCCTCTCCGCGTTGCTCTGCCGAAAGCGAGCACTAGTTCCAATTGACTAGTTGTCGACCAGATCAAGGTCGATGGTACTGAGGGACCCACAGCTCATCGGCTTTCTCGCTCTCCGTGCCAGCTCGAGCTCCTCGAACCGGGCGAGTATGTGGCATGTCGCGTGACCCCTCGTTCGTTCCTATCAATTTGCGGGGCCCCCCAACGAGATACACTCTCTCGCAACCAGATCGAGGGACGAGATGCAAGGAGTAGATAGAAAAGCAGCAATCCTTTGTTTCAAAACAATCGAGAACAAGCACACACACTACACGAGTGGAAAGAGAAAACACGCGGAGAAACCGACGACGACCGACCCCCCTTCCTGCTCCCTTCCCTCCTCCCTATCGACATCGAGACCTCCGTAAAAGCAAAAAACACTCCCCCTCTCCCTCCACCGAAAAGAGCAGGTAGCAAACATCCCCCCTAATCCACCACCACCGTCGTCGTCAAGGAAAAAGGAAAAGGACGACGACGACGAGAGCGAGGCGGGGGGCAGGGTCGGGGAATCTACTCGTCGTCGCCGTACTCGTCGCCATGCTTCTTGGCCTTCTTCTCCTTCTTCGTCATCGGCGCTTCGACGACCTTGGGGTGAGGGGCTGTCGTGTCCCATGGAATGTGTCAGCCAATAGCAGTGAGCCCACGAAGAGAAGAGAAGGCGAAACGGACCATGCTTGGCTTTGCGGGCCGCCTTTTTCGCCTTTTTCGCGTCTTCTTTCTCCTTTTCGGCCATCTGCTTGAGCCACGCTGACTTGGTTTGCATCATCTGATCCCATCCCTCCCTGTCAGCCATCTCCCTCCACTCGTGCCAAAAGAAAGGGGGGGAAACTGACGGGAAAGCCCTGAGCATCCGTGACGACGACCTCCTTGTTGTACTTGCTCAACAACGGGTGGTCCAGCGGCTCCTTCTCTTCCTCGGCGAGCTGCGAGAGCGCAAACTCGGGCGAGGGAAAGTATTGCCCCTTTTGCGATTCGTACGAGTTGGGAGGCGACGACCCGCCGGAGAGGAACGAAGAGTCGGACGAGTAGGACGTCATTTCTGGCTGAGGGGGTGTGGGTGGGAGGGGGGTGGTCTAGAAGTCTAGTAAGGAGGAATGTGGAAGGAAAGTGATGGGAAGGAAGACAAGAAGCGAACGAGGGAAGGAGGGGAGAGGGTAAGGCGAGGTGGGGCCGAAGGAGGGTCACCTGGACAAAGCACCCGCGCACACGCACGCGCAGCCCTGTGCCTTGCCCCTCCCATTTCTCACACTAATTCCAAGATTCCCCTTCCCCCCAACCAAAACTTCTAGACCCTCCCCTCGGCAGACCCCTACGCCCCCGGGCGAGCGCAACGAGGGACACGTACTACACGAGGAAGTGGGGGGGAACGTACTAGCCACCTTTTCTGAGGACGAGTCGTGTGAGCCCCCGCTCATCGCTGGGATGGAGACGCACGGCAGAGCTGGGAAAATTCAGCAAGTCGTGCGAAGGTGTAGGGCAGCAAGTGGGGGAGTCGAATCCGCGGGAATGGGTACGAAGGAGAAGGGGACCACGTGTGAAGGGAAGCTCCAAGATGAGCGGAGGGGATTTGGCCCGCGACGACGACATCGGTCAGAACGGATTTCCGGGGCAAGACTTTCTTTTTGCCCTCCTAATTGCTCAGCTTTCGTGTTTTGATACTGCCTTGAATCGCGGCTCGAAAGGGCTGGCGGGTGGTCGCTCGACTGCCGCGACGCTCAACTCAGCTCCAAACCGGGGCTGACGTGGTTTCTTCCCCTCCTCGGCTCGCTTCCGATGCCACCACCGTGCAGACTGTTGCAATTTAAAGTAAAACCAACCCTTTACTTTGTATTGCTGCACTCTTAGGTTCCCGCAAAACCCCAGACGCAGGCCCACATTCGGGCCCTCGGACGGCAGACGGCGACCTTTCTCGAAAAAGGGCGAGGCTGTGCACCCCCGCGGAACAAGCTCGGACGCGTGCGCACGGACCCTCTCCTCCACCTCTCGGGGGGTTCCCATTCCAACGGGTCCTGGCCCCTCCTCCCCTTCCTTCTCCCACAACTCGGCACGATTATTCCTGAAGCTCGAGAGGCTACAAGAGGGGATGGCATCGAGTAAAGGGCAGTACGTGGCTGTTCCTCTTGTCGACGACGTGGACGACGAGGAGGCGGCGGCACTCGCGTTCCCCCCTAGGCCTCCGGCTTCTGCGCTCAGGGTCTTTGACGGTGGAGTGGAGGAAGGAGAGTGGAGGGGGAGGAAAGGGAGGAAAGGGAAGAAAGTGGGAGTGAGAGTGAGAGTTGGGGTGGTCGTGGGAGTTGGGGTCCTGTTGCTGCTGCTTGGGGCCGCACAGTGGACTGGGACGAGGTGCGTTTCTCGTTGGTTTTGATGGGGTGAGAGGTACGAAGGCTGACCATTTTGATGATGGGAAAGTAACTACAGCAACACTCCTTCCACCTCACCTCACCTGACCAACACCTCGTCCTTCCCCTGGGCCCACCTGCCTCCCTCCTGGCCCGGCCACTCCCTCCTCCACCCCTCCCGCTTCCTCTCATCTACCACCCCTCCACCATCCCCCCTCCCCTCTCTCCCACCCTCCCTCCTCCCAGCTCTACTCTCCCTCCCCCTTCCCGCCCCAATCCCACTCGACGACCTCATCCTCACGCACGAAGGGTGGGAACTTCCGAAAGTCTTGATGAGTAAAGTCAGGGATGGGAAAGGGGTGAAAAAGATGCCGCGAGTCCAGTTCGAGGGGAGGGTCGGGGAGGAGAGTGGGAAGAAGAACGACGAGAGGAGGGAGTGGGTCAAGCTCGCGTTCAGACATGCTTGGCAAGGGTACAAGGTTGCTGTCTTTCCCCCCCCCTCATATTTACACGGATTTATGAGAGAGTCTGATTTTATCTTGGTGGATGAAGGAACACGCTTGGGGCCACGACGAAGTCCGGCCCATCAGCTCGGGCTTCGCGGACCCTTACAACGGCTGGGGCGCGACCCTCATCGACTCTTTGTCCGTTCTCCTCCCCCTCTTTCTCCTCTCCCTCTCTCCCTCTTTCTTACTATTTCTTCGTATTCGAACGAGCAGAAGCACGCTCCTCATCATGGGCCTGCAGGACGAGTACAACCTCGCGAGGGAACACGTGCGCGACCTCGACTTTACGCTCCTCCTGCCTCGCTCGCCTGCTTGCTACGACTTCGCGGCGCTCGCTGAGAACCTCCCACCCGTTGAAAAACTTGGAAAGATGCACTCCTGTTTGAGTCCTTAGTGCGTTCCTCTCCCCCAGTCTTTCCCACCTCGCTTAAGCTGACGCGCCAACAACCACCACCACACGTGGAGCCAGCTCGATCCCCGTGTTCGAGACCATCATCCGGTACCTCGGTGGCCTCTTATCCGCCTACGACCTCTCCCTCGACCCACTCATGCTGCTCCGAGCAACCGAATTGGGGGACTACCCCCTCCCTGCTCTGAGCACGCATTATGGACTCGCGAAGGGAGCGTTGGATATCAGGAATAGGGAGAACCCGAGAGGGAGGGATTGTGGGAGGAGTAATTTGGCGGAAGTGGGGAGCTTGGAGGTCGAGTTTGCGAGGTTGAGTTTGGTCACGGGGGACGAGAAGTACTTCCGCGCCGTGAGTTCCCATTCTCCTTGGTGCGCTCTTGTGAGGGGAGGAAGGGAACGACTGAAACTGGGAATGGTGAACAGGCACAAAGAGGCATCGATACGCTCGATGAGAGGTTCGAGAAGGAGGACGGAGGGGGGAATGGTCGACTTGGGACGCTTTTGCCGACGTGGGTGGACGCGGGGAATAAGGGGAGGTTGAAGGGGAGCTATACGTTGGGCGGGAGCGCGGATTCGTATTACGAGTATCTGGTGAGTCCCTTCCCGCCCCCTTCTCTTTCTCTGCTCTAGTAGATAGGGAGAAAGCCGGGCTGAAAAAAAAGATTGTTTGCTCTCGCACACAGATCAAGATGCATCAACTGGTTGGCGGGACGTTGCCTCGGTACGCCGAGATGTACGTCGATGCGCTCGACTCGGCGAAGCGCCATCTCCTGAAACCCCTCTCTGGGATGCCTAGGTGGGAGAACATGACCGTCGCTGGATCGAAGGTGCGCTGTTTTCCCTCTCGGCGTTCAGTGATCGAAAGGAAGGCGCTGATGGTGAGAGGACAGAACCATGGCGTGTGGAACCCCCGTCTTGAACACCTCGCGTGTTTCGCTGGGGGAATGATTCAGCTCGGTGCCAAGTTGTTGGAGAGGGAGGAGGAAGATCTGAGCTGGGGCGTCAATGTGCGTTTTTTTTTTTTTTTTCCCCCCACGGGGGGTTTGCTTTCGGTGCGCGGAACTGAAGTGGTGCGGTGGTGGGAGGGGTGTTTTAGGTCACCAATGCGTGCGTGTGGGCTTATGAGGTGATGGAGACGGGGGTCGGGCCTGAGGCGCATACGTTCTTTGAGGAGGACGATGAGGATCGGTGGTTGGGCAACTGTGCGTCTCTGGTCTCCCTTCTCTCGTCCTCTTTCTCTCCTCCCTCGAACCAGGCAACAGCTAACCCCGATTCCCCCGGGGGACCCCAGCCAAGTCGCCGTTCGCGGAGAAGAAGCTCGCGGGACGACCGCCAGGCGTGAAAGAGATGGATGGGAGGGGGATGGGTAGGCCCGAGACGATCGAGGCGGTGTTCTATAGTTGGAGGATCTCGGGGGACGAGAAGTGGAGGGAGAGAGGGTGGGACATGTTCACGAGGTGGGTCGAGGCGACTGTTGTTGAGGCTGGGTGAGTTTCGGTTCTTTTTTTTTTGGTTGAGGGTTTAAGGGAGGGAAGGGAGGGCTGATGGTGGAGATTGGAGGAAACAGGTTCGCGGGGTTGAAGGACGTGAATGATAAAGAAGGCGAGAAGGTCGATGAGATGCAGAGCTTTGTGTTGGCCGAGACGCTCAAGTACTACTACCTCTTGGTTGGTTTTCCCACTTTCCCTTACCTTCATTCTAAAAGCTTGGGGGCTGATTTGACCGCCTCTGCTCGCGTGTGTTCTGTTCCCCTCCAGTTCTCGCCGCCCGACTTGATCTCGTTGGACGACTACGTGTTCAACACCGAAGCACATCCTTTGAGGATCGTGAAACCTGGTGGTAGAGGGGATCAAGAGGGTTCAGGGATGAGGTTCTGGGATCCGAACGGCGTGAATGAGGAGGAGGGGAAGGAGGTCGGGAGGGGGACGGAGTTGCAAAAGTGGATGAGGGTGAGGCAGGCTGTTAGAGGGGGTCGGAGGGGTTCGAGGAAGGGAAGATGATTGTGAAGGATGGGGTGGTGCATAGATGTTGAGGGGAGAGGGTATTCGCTTGAATGGAGAGGAAGAGGGCGAGGGCCGACACGTCAGTGAGAGGCGTTTGGGAGGGATTTGCTGAGGTGGTCTCCTGGAACGACCACGACATTATTGAAACACTTGCACTAAATAATTGATAATCATGTAAAGCGACGCACACAAGCCCAACCCCAATGCGTTGCCCGCCGCTGAGCGCACTGGCTTGTGCGCAGTGCGTCACTGGAGCTCAGCTCAGCGCGCGACGACCGTTGTTGTACGAGAGCTGGAGCTCACCCACCCCCAGAACGCGCACTTCGCGGCCGATCCCGACCCTCTCGTTTCTTGCATTATCTATCATTTATTCTAGACTTTCTCTTCGCTTGTATCGATAAATCGGGATGATGCCGTCCGCTACCTCGGCAGCAGGAGCAGCGGGGGCGTACGTCCCTCTCCGGACGAACGACGACGCCGATGCTGGCCTCCCGCTCGCTCGTGCGCCCAACAAGCTCTCTGCGGCGGAGTCGGGACCGTCAGGTGTGGTGTTGGGGATCGTGAAGGCGGGGTGGGAGAGAGTCGGGTGGAACCAGAGGAGGAGGGGCAGGCTCGGTGCTGTTGGGGTCGCGGTGGTGCTGTGGGTCGTGTGGGCTTCGAGCTGGACGTGAGTAGTCGTGAGTGTGCGAGGAGGGTGTTGGCCCGAGAAGCTGATGATGTTCGTGTGTGTGATTCTAGTTATAGTGATGCTCCCGCTCGGCCATCATCTTCCCCCATCGCCGACTGGCACCCTTCCTCATCCAACACCTCCACCCCGTCCTCGCCCTTCCCCTGGGCTCACCTCCCCGCAACGTGGCCCGGCCACTCCCTCCTACACCCGTCCCGCCTCTCCACTCCAAAACCACCTCGCACGTCCCTCCCACCCCTCCCACAAAAGTACCTCGCGGCGCTGCTCGCGCTCCCTCGCCAACTCCCGATCCCGGATAACGAGCTCGTGCTCACGCATGATGGGTGGGTACCGCCGGGAGTGAGGATGGGGGAAGTGAAGGAGGGAAAGGGAGTGAGGAGGTTGCCGAGAGTCCAGTTTGAGGGGAGGGTGCGGGAGGAGGACGAGAAGAGGAATATCGGGAGGAGGGAATGGGTCGACGTCGCGTTCAGGCATGCTTGGGAGGCTTATAAAGTGCGCTTTTTTTGGTTATTAAGCGGGATAGGGCTGATGGTTTTCTGGGTGTGAAGGAGCATGCTTGGGGTCATGACGAGGTCAAGCCCGTCACTTGTGGTTTCCAGGATCCGTTCAATGGCTGGGGAGCGACCCTCATCGACTCGCTGTTCGTCCCTTTTGTTCTTTTTCTGCTTCTACTAACTGATTCTGCGAGCAGGAGCACGCTACTGATCATGGGTCTGCAAGACGACTACAACCTCGCGAGGGAACACGTCCGCCAACTCGACTTTACGCTCCTCCTCCCGCGCACCGAACGCGAAGTGTGCTACGAGTTTGATCAACTCGCGCAGGACCTTCCGCCTGTCAAGGAACTCGGGAAGGTCCATTCCTGCAAGTCTCCCAAGTGCGCCTTCTCTCGTCTCGAGATTTTTTTGTTCTGAGCCTCTGGCTGAGTTCAACCCCTTCCCTACCACGTGGCCAGCGCGATCCCCGTCTTTGAAACCATCATCCGCTACCTCGGTGGCTTCCTCTCGGCCTACGACCTTTCCGCCGACCCCCTGATGCTCTCCCGTGCTATCGAGCTCGCAGACTTTATCCTACCGGCACTAGGCACGCACTGGGGGCTGGCGAAAGCAGGGTTGGATATCGCGAGGAAGGAGAACCCGAGAGGGAGGGGCGCGGGGAGGAGTAATTTGGCAGAGGTGGGCAGTTTGGAGTTGGAGTTTGCGAGGTTGAGCATGGTCACGGGGGATGAGAAGTACTTTCGTGCCGTCAGTCGTCCCCCTTCCTTTTCAGAGTTTCGAGGTTTTCGAGCTGATGTGGGGTGGGGGTTCGTTCTCTCAGGCGCAACGAGGGATCGACACGCTCGACAAGAGGTTCCCGACGCAGAATGTCGGACAGAAGGGGAGGCTCGGGACGTTGTTGCCGATGTTCTTTGACGCGCAGAACAACATGTTGTTGATGGGGAGTTACACTTTGGGTGGGGGAGCGGATTCTTGTGAGTTCGAATCGTCGACGACGCTCAGAGTTGGCTCTCGCTAATGAAATTTTTGGATGGGCGGCAGATTACGAGTATCTGGTTAGCTTTCTTTGCCCTTTCTGCCCTCCCAAGCTTGAGCTAACTCCTCCTCTCGCTGGCAGATCAAGATGCACCAACTCGTTGGCGGCACGCTCCCTCGCTACGCCGACATGTACGTCGACGCCGTCGACTCGGCCAAATCCCACCTCCTCAAACCTCTCACCGGCTTCGCTGGAGGCTGGGACAACCTCACTGTCGCTGGATCGGTGGTGCGTTTCCACAACAAAGGCCTTCTTTTCTCTTGTAAGGAGGTTTTGTTGACGACGCGAGGCCGCCGACAGAATTACGGCGTGTGGGTCCCGCGGTTGGAGCATCTCACGTGTTTTGCTGGTGGGATGTTTCAGCTCGGCGCGAGGTTGCTCAAGAGGGAGGAGGATATGGTGTGGGGCGTGAACGTAAGCCGTTCCTCTCGCGGCGCGGGTTGGGGCTGACGTGGTGCGGTGCGGTGCGGTGTGATAGGTGACGAATGCGTGCGCGTGGGCGTATCAAGCCATGGAGACGGGAGTTGGGCCTGAGGCGCATACTTTTTCGGAAGGGAGCGGGAAGTACAAGTGGGTGGGCGATGATGATGAAGGTGCGTTCCACGCTGTCCGACTCGAACGGTGAGGGTCGGCCAGAGCTGAGTTTGATGCCCCCCCTTTCCAATTCGTCTGTAGATCTAGACCGTTCAGCTTTTGCAGCCAAGAAGCCGATGAAGAAGATG
>JALBUQ010000146.1:0-54543 GCA_024364755.1 Pseudohyphozyma bogoriensis
CCTAACCCTAACCCTAACCCTAACCCTAACCCTAACCCTAACCCTAACCCTAACCCTACCCTAACCCTACCCTAACCCTAACCCTAACCCTACGCGGAGCCAATACGCGCAGTAGCAAAAAAGTGAAGATGTCTACTCCTTTATCCTACTCGTCAGCAACAGTTGATAGTGTGAAAATTACTCTTCCGCGTGTCTCCGCTTTGTGCTGTCCGCGCTCAGCCCAAGTTGAACTGCCTGTCTAAAACTCTCCAAGTCTGCGGAGCCAATACGCGCAGTAGCAAAAAAGTGAAGATGTCTACTCTTTTATCCTACTCGTCAGCAACATTAGATTGTGTCAAAATTACTCTCCTGCGTGTCTCCACTTTGTGCTGTCCGCGCTCAGCCCAAGTTGAACTGCCTGTCTAAAACTCTCCAAGTCTGCGGAGCCAGTATGCGCAGTAGCAAAAAAGTGAAGATGTCTACTACTTTATCTCACTCGTCAGCAACAGTAGATAGTGTGAAAATTACTCTTCCGCGTGTCTCCGCTTTGTGCTGTCCGCGCTCAGCCCAAGTTGAACTGCCTGTCTAAAACTCTCCAAGTCTGCGGAGCCAATACGCGCAGTAGCAAAAAAGTGAAGATGTATACTACTTTGGTCTACTTGTCAGCAACAGTAGATAGTGTGAAAATTACTCTCCCGCGTGTCTCCGCTATGAACCATGAGCGCACTTCACTCCCAGCCCAAGTCTAAAACTCTCCAAGTCCGCGGAGCCAATACGCGCAGTAGCAAAAAAGTGAAGATGTCACTCTCCCGCGTGTCTCCGCTTTGAACCGTGAGCGCACTTAGTCTCACCACACTCACAGTTCGGTTCAACACACTCACAGTTTGGTTCAACACACTCACAGTTCGGTTCGGCTTGCTCACGGTTCGGTTTGGCGTGCTCACGGTTTGGTTCGGCATGCTCACGGTTCGGTTCGGCGTGCTCACGGTTCGGTTGGCGTGCTCACGGTTCGGTTTGGCGTGTTCACGGTTTGGGAGAATACAGGCTCAAAACTATCACCATTAGATTTGGGGGGTCGGATTACCCCAGAATCGACTTTGGCGCCGCCCAAAATTTGTTTCCTGGCTTCTCCGGATTGTTTTTCGCGTTTTCCTGGGGCCACGTGGCCTCTATGGTCACGGGGAACACGTGGTTGGACTCAGCGCCAGCTCCGCCGTCAAGTCCGGACAAGTCTGGATAAGTTATCTCATTATTTCAAGTAACACGTGTTCACTTCCGGGTCGGCACCAAACGGATCTGTGGGGACTTAGGCAGCTTTTTGGCTTCCTGCAGGCCCGGGTGACGTGGCCGGGTTCTAGGCCCGGAATATGGCTGGCTAATTAAGGCTACCGCGCGCGGTCGCTTGAATTTCCATGTGCAAATAAAATTTCATAGGATAATCATGTCCACCGCGCGCGGTCGCTTGAATTTCCATGTGCAAATAAAATTCCATTGGATAATTATGCCCACCGCGCGCGGTCGCTTGAATTTCCGCCAGCAAAATTAGGGCTACCGCGCGCGGTCGCTTGAATTTTTGCCGGCAATTACTAAAATTCAATAAACTCACTGGATACTTATTTTAAATGTTAATTAATGCTACCGCGCGCGGTCGCTCAAATTTCCACCGGCAATTACTAGAATTCAACAAGCTCACTGGCTACTTATTCCAACTGCTAATTATTGCTACCGCGCGCAGTCGATCTAATTTCAACCTGTAATTACTAAAATCCAATAAGCTCACTGGCTAATTATTTCAACTGCTAATCATTCCAACCAAAATTCCCGCTACCGCCCGCGGTCGCCTGAATTTCCCTACCGCTCATTTTTCCTTCTTTTCACTTTTGAAATGCGGTAACCCCAACCTGTGTTAACTTTGGGGGGTATAATCCTGCCCACCGCCACTGGAGTCCAGGATGAGGACGACCCATTCCTCGAGTGCTCGCGCTTGGAGTCACCGGACCCCCTTGACATCATTGCCAACGTTGCCCTTCCCCGCGGCACGCTCAGGGCCCTCCAGGCCTCCTACGACGTCGGCACACCCTTCTCGCTCCCATCATCCGACCCCACCAGCTGGTCAGCCTCGCAGAAGACAGCGCAGGCCTCACTCTGGGAGACATTGACGGTCCAGGAGATCGAGAAGCTGGAGCGTCTGCGATGTCGAACAGACAACTGGATCCCCAGGGAGAGTGTGAAAACAATCCGTGATATATTGACAATAGAGAGCGGAAACTACGAACCTGGATCCCCAGGGAGAGTGTGAGAACAATCCGTGGGGAACCAGGAGGAAGGGCGCGCGTGCAGAGGCTAAGTCAGGCAGGGAGACTGTGGGAGAGCTGCTGGACGCAGCGCGCGCGCGCCACGTGGCACAGGCGTGGAGCGCAGGAGCGTATGCTCGCAACACCCCCCCTCGCTCAAGCCGGTGCTGGACGGACACCAAGGGAGAGGCGAAGCTGCTCAAAAGTAGGGCGGGGGAGGGACTTGGTGAAGACGTCGGCAAGCATGTCAGAGGTGGGGATGTACTCGACCTTGAACCACCCCTCTGCAACCATCTCGCGCGCGAGGTCCTCAGCAAGGCGAATGTGCTTTGTGTGATCGTGGAAGCGGGGGTCCCTGGTCATGGCAATGGCTCCCTGGTTGTCGCCATACATCACCATGCGTGCTCCTGGGCGACGCAGCTGAACACCCCACTCCTCGAGCTTCTGCAGCAGGTGGATCCCCTCCTTCCCAGCGTGTTCCAACGCAATGTACTCCGCCTCTGTCGACGAGCAGGCAATCCTGGACTGAAGTCGAGAGTTCCAAGAGATCGCCGCGCCGGAGAGGTTGAAGACGTAGCCCATGGTGGAGCGCAAAGTGTTGACGTCGGAAGCCCAGTCGGAGTCAGAGTACGCGGCGAAGGCATGTAGGGGGGACCACTCGTTGGTGTAGAGGAGGCCATGGCTGAGGGTGCCAGAGATGTAGCGGAGGACATGCTTGACGGCGGCCCTATGCGTCGAGTTGGGGCAGGCCATGAAGCGAGAGAGGTAGGAGACGGCGAAAGCAAGGTCTGGGCGCGTGCCGAGCGAGGCATACATGAGGGAGCCGATTGCGGCAGGGTAGATGGCCTTGACCTTGGGGTCAGGCTCCTCAGCTGCACGGAGCTGGAGGCCAGGGGGGAGGGGCGTCAAAATTGGCGTGCAATCCTGCATGTTGAAGCGCTTGAGGACGTCGACGAGGTAGGCGCGCTGACCAAGGTGGATGGAGCCAGAGGCGCGGGTGATCTGAATACCGAGGATCCACTCTGCAGCGCCCAGGTCCTTGATGCCGAACTCCTGGTGAAGCGAGTCCTTGACGCGGCGGATCTCCTCCATGCGCTTGCCAACGAAGAGAAGGTCGTCGACGTAGAGGGCAATGTAGGAGCGCTGGCCGTCAAAGGTGCGGGTGAAGACACAGGAGTTGGTGGCAGTGGGGGAGTAGCCGAGGCGAGCGAGTGAGGACTTGATGCGGAGGTACCAGACGCGGCCAGACTGCTTGAGGCCGTACAGCGCCTTGCGGAGCTTGAGCACCTTGCCAGCGTACTGAGGTCGGTGGCGCATGCCGTCTGGGAGGGAGATGTAGACAACCTTGCTGGGATCAAGTTCCGCCTGAGGGTAGGCAGAGTCGACATCGGCCTGCTCGATGAGGTACCCTTCCTTGGCAGCGACAGCAACGAGAGCTCGGATGGAGGAGAACTTGACAACTGGGGCGAAGGTCTCGTTGAAATCGCGTCCTTCTCGCTGGAGGAAGCCCTGGGCAACGAGGCGAGCCTTGCGAGAGGAGATGGCGCCAACCTTGTCGCGCTTGGACTTGAGGACGAACTTCGAGCCAATGGTCTTGCGTCCTGCTGGCACGTCCTGCGCGTCGATGAGTTCCCAGCACTTGAGGCGCTCCAACTTGCTGATCTCCTGCAGCGTCGACGTCTCCCACAGCGAGGCCTCCTCCGTCCTCTGCAACGCGGTCCAGCTGGTGGGGTCGGAGAATGGAAGGGAGAAGGGGGTGCCAGCGTCGTAGGCGGCCTCAAGAACGCGGATGGCGCCATGGGGGACAGCGAGGTTGGAGATGAGGTCGAGTGGGTCAGGCGACTCCGAGCGATCTAAGTCAAGAACGGGCTCAGGCTGGGCAGGCGCTGGGGACGCGGCAGGGGACTTGGTGTCAAAGTGCAGGGCAGGCGGCAGGGAGATGAAGTGGTAGTCGCAAACGCGGGCAGCACGAGGGGGAGGCGGCGGGTGGGAGAATGGCGTGATGAGGTTGAGCTCGTCCTCACTGTCGGTCGCGTCCTTGATCTCAAGCCCCTCGAAGCGGTTGGGGGAAGGGATCCTGGGAGGAGAGGCGAGGGCTGGGGTGACAGGGCGCGCACTGGAGCGAGGGATTGTGAACGCCAACTCGTGCTCGTTACCTGAGGCGCCTGGACGTACCGTAGGCGGGGCGTCCTCTGATGGGTACTGTCCTCCGCCGGCGTTGGAAAGCTTGAAGGGAAAGACGCTCTCCTCGAAGCGCACGTCACGTGAGATCTTGACCACCTCGTCCTCGATGTCCCAGATGCGGTAGGCCTTGCGCGCCGGCTCGTACCCGAGGAAGATGCAGCGACGTCCTCGAGGGTCCAGCTTCTTGCGCTCATGCTTGAGGACAGTGCGGTAGCAGAGGCAGCCAAAGGAGCAAAGGAAGGAGATGTCTGGGGAAGAGCCACGCCAGATCTCCTCAGGGACTCGACCTCCAAGCACGGCGTGGGGGGAACGATTCTTGGTGAAAGCGAAGGCCTGCATGGCCTCACCCCAGAACTTGCGGGGGAGACCAGCATGCTCGAGGATGGTGATGGTGCCGTCGATGAGGGTGAGGTTGTAGCGTTCTGCTCGCCCGTTCTGCTGGGAGGTGTAGGCGGCGGTGAGGTCGTGCTTGATGCCGCTGTGCTGGAGGAACGTGTTGAACTCCTACGAGGTGAACTCGCCTCCGCCGTCCAACCTGATCTTCCCAAGCTTCTCCCCAGTCGCGCGCTCCACTCCCGCCAGCCAGGTGCAGAAGTTGTCGTACGACTCGCTCTTCCGCCCCAGGAGGTAGACCCACGACTTGCGCGAGTAGTCGTCAGTGATGGTGAGAGCGTAGAAGCGGCCGCTGAGGGAGGAGGACGCAATCTCGATGAGGTCCATGTGGCACAGCTTGAGACAACGAGTCGCGCGCTTGGACGAAGGAGGGAGTGGAAGGCAATGGGCTTTACCAACCTGGCATGCATTGCACCTCAAATCACAGCAGCTACCAGAAATCTCGAGGCCCTTGACGGAGCCACTGCAAGCGAGTTTCTGGATAGAGGGGAGGGAGAGGTGCGCGAGGCGGTCGTGCCAGGTGGTCAGCGACGCAGTCGACTTGGTCGTGGCGATGGAAGCGGACGCACAGAGGGCAGAAGGGGGGACGACATCGGCAGTGAGGACGTAGAGGCCGCCCTTGGCGTGACCCTGCGCGACAAGCTTGTCCTGCTTGAGGATCCTGGCCGCTCCATCAAAGAGAGTTGAGAATCCGGACTTGTGGAGTCGGGAAATTGAGATGATGTTCTCGACGAGGAGGACCTGCTTCATCTCGACGAGCTGCTTCCGCCCCCCCTCGAGTTGGGCGATGAAGGCGACCTGGCCGAGTCCTGTCGCGAAGAGGGAGCCGCCAATGCCGTGGACGGGCTCAGGGGTGCACGCAACGAAGGAGCTGAAGTGCTGGCGGTCTCCGGACATGTGGTGCGTTGCGCCAGAGTCGAGCTTGTAGTCCGCGCTCCTCGATCGATCCTTGGGCGCAAGGGCGGAGTTCCACGCGGCGACGCCTCCTCCATAGTCGTCACCAAGGAGAGTGGCGAGGGAGGCAGAGGGGGCAGACAAGCTGGCGCCTGTGGAAGCAGGAGTGGAGGCCTCAGCCAAGTTGGCGGACTTGGGCTTGCCGCGACGTTGACTCCTCTCGTCCCTCTGGCGCTTCCTCTCAGCCCTGGTGGCATCGGCCCCAGGGTGCTGGCACTCGTTGAGCCAGTGAGGTTGGTTGCATCCTGGCGTGAAGCAGGGACCAGGGGGAGGCCCACGCGCGCGAGAGGTGTTGGAAGCGGCGAGGTGGCCAACGACGACGTGCTGGTCCGGGCGTCCCTCATCTCGCAGGCGTGAGAGGATGTCCTCAGGCGAGGGGAGAGTTGCAGCCGAGTGGGCAGAGACGGTGAGCGTGGTGGCGAGCGTCTTGAGGGAGGAGTGCTGCTCCATGATTGAGAGGAGGAGGACGGAGAGCTGGATGGTGCCGATGCAGAGGCCGTCACGCTCGAGGGTAGACGTCATGTCCCTGAAGTCCTTGATGAAGGCGTCGATGGAGGGGAGCGACGTGCTGGCAAGGCGAAGCGTGAAGAGGTGCTTGAGGAGGGAGACGGCGCCTTGGGCTGAGGATGGCGCAAAGTGCTCCCTGAGCGCAGAGATGATGTCCGCCGTTGTCTCCTTGCCATCGACGAGGTAGTTGATCGAGGGGTCGATAGAGAGGACAAGGAAGGAGGAGATGGTGTAGTCAAGCGCGTCGAAGATGTCAGCTGCCTCCGGGCTCGCAGGCCTACGCTGAGCTGGGGGCTGGCTGAGTCTGAGGCTGAGGCTGCGCCTGTGGCTGACGCGGAGGGGGAGGCGCCGGCTGGTTGACCTCCATGGCTCCCTCGCCGTTCTGGTTGGCGACGCCTCGCTGCTGTTGCTTCTTGCCCTTCTTGGTCTTTGCCTCGGCCTTCGCCTTGGCTTCAAGGACGGCCCTGGCCCTCCCAATCCCTGGAAACGTTAGTACATGCTGAAATGAAAGTAGTGAGAAGTTATGAGCCTCCACAGCGCGTCTGAGAGACGCGCCGCGAGGCCCAACGGTTTTGTGTGGTTGCTTGGGCGACCAATTCTCCCTCAAGAGCAGTGAGGGAGCCTGCTGAGGCTAGGCTCGGTTTCTTGCAAAACCAGAGCTGTTCTCTCTCGTTAGTAAGCGTGCTGTAGGTTCTGTGTGTAATGAATGATTAAAACAAAACTACACCGCGGGGGCAAGCTAGCCTCGCCCTCCGCACACCTCTTATTCCTCCTCTTCTCTCCTTCTCCCGCCACGTGTCCACCCTCAGACCTGACAGTAGAGGAGAGTGAGAGAGGGAGTGGAGAGCTGGTGGTGCTAACCGTGATGGAGGACGTCCTGGGTAAAGCGCGTGGTCTCCGGGGGCTCAGCGTGCAACGAGATGTTGTCGAGACTGTTCTTAGAATTCCAAAGTGAAGAGAAGGGGAAGAGAGTGAGGCAAGGATACTACTGGGTTTTATAACCATCGGAATTTGGAGCTGAGTTCCGCGTTGGAACTCCTTTCTCGCACTGGAACTCGTTAGGAATTCGGACCCCTTAGCAGAATTCAACTCCTTCCGTCTGCCTTTCTTCCTAACTCCTATTCCCTGTCTCCTTCAAACTCTACTCCTTAGTTCCGAGTTCCGGGACTCATCCTCCCGACTCCCTATGTGTCTTTCCGGCTCCCTGCTTGGGACACTTTTCCCTTCTGGTATTCTTCCCTACTCCTTTCCCCCTTACTCCCCACTATAGCTACAATGGAATTGTAACAGGTGCGTAGGAGAGCGGGCAGGAGCATAGAGCCGGTAGCCCGGCGGGAGGGTGATGGTGACGGGCATGGCTGGGGAGTGAGTGGAAGAAGAGCAGCGAGGAGTGAAGTAATAATGCGAGCTGGATGAGTCAAGCGGCACAACAAAAGCGACCGCGCCCCACGCCCGACGATCGGGCATAGGCGATAAACCACACGGCAGACGTGGGTCCGCTCGCGGCACGCCAACCGCGGCTCAGCGTCTTTTAAGACACACGTGGCGTGCCGTTGAGCGTCTATGGCATTCACAGAGACTGTCATACATTCCAAGTGGATCTTGTATAGACAGATCCATTGCGCCTTTGTCTCTCTTGCGCATCCTGCGCCCTTGACCAATGTGGTTGGACATCTGCCTTACGAAACAAAAGCCTGAAGAAATATGTGCATACACACTCCGTGTCCCACTTCTCTCCACATCCTTTTTTGTCCCCATTGGTTACATTCATCACTTTTACGCCTTTGCCCCTCTGCTCCCCTCAACGTGCACCCCTCAAGGTTTGTGCAGAAGGCGGCCCTCTTTTCCAGGATCGCTTCAAAGGTGATGGAAACAACAAGTTTGCAAGCTATATAGATACGACATTCCCTATCTCTCTCAACCAAACCCCTCCTCCTTCAAGATCGTCTCCCGCTCTTCAGCCCCCGAATCGTCGCTTCCAACTCTGCCACCTTGGCGCGCTTCACGGCCAGTTTCTCCTCCAACTGGACCAAAGACAGTCCAAGACTCCGTAAAGACGGTCCTCCTTTCACCAACCACTTTTGAGAAGGAAAACGGTCATCAGCTTGACCTCTAACGGAAGGGAGGTGGAAACACGTAGACGCACCTGGTCGATCTGACCGTTCGCCAGAGCGGCCGCATGCTCAGGCAGGTCGCTCGAAAGTCCACTCAGGGCAATCTGAAAGGGGACGTATCAGAAAGTGCCGCAATTTTGCGCCCGAGCTCATTGTAAAGACTCACGATACAGGCAGGTTCAAGATCGTGCGCCGCCTCGAGCTCTCGTATCCGGCGAGAGGCGTCAATCCCTCCCAGCTTCGGCATCTGGATGTCTATCCAGATCATGTTCCTATTTGAGCATGAGGTTAGTAAGAGTAGAGGGTTGCCTGGCGGAGCGGCCGGGACTCACGGCCGGAAACTCTCAAACTTCTCCACCGCGTCTTCGCCGTCGACGGCGGCCTCGTAAACCACGTTCTGATACGAGGGAATCAGCACAGGAAACGCCACGTGAAACCTCAGCAACAGGTGGACTCACCTGTTTTGTCAAGTAGGTTGTGAGGAGTTTGCGCGCAATAAAGTTGTCGTCCACAACGAGCACCCTCGGACGCAACTGATCGGGCTCAGCGATCGACGCGCTCCGAACGCCGTTGGTCAACGGCGTGATCGGTCGAGACTCGATGCCATCAGACGACTCGGCGGCAATGTCGCCCAAATAATTGAGTGGGTCGAGGAGCTGGACAATCTCGTCCGAGATGATCCGTGACGGTGTCTTGGGCCGTGGAGCTGAAGACGTGTTGGATCCGGCGACGAGTTCGAGTGGGAGAGTGACGGTGGCGAGGGTGCCGACTCCGACGCTACTCTCGTACCTCAGCGTGCCTTCCATCCGCTTGACGACTGTGAGGGCGGACAACTCAGTATTCACGCCAAAAGCGCTGCAGGGAAAAAGACTACGAACTGTGCTGACAGACTACCACGTGCTTTCGAAGTCAGTCATGGAGTTGGGAAAGAGGGGTGGATCAAAACCACTCACTCGAGACGCCCAATCCGGCTCCCTGAGCAAAGCTGTCCATCTGCTTGAACGGAACAAACAAGCCGCTCGACATGAACGCCTCGCTCATCCCCACGCCAGTGTCGAGCACCGAGATTGAAATCGTTCGCGTGCTCGCGCTAATCCGCTCCTGCTCCTGAGCGATGATCTTGACGTGGCCGGATGTGGTGAACTATTTTCAAGAACACCGTTAGCGAAAAGTCCCTCAGAAGCCCGGCAGGAAGCCTTCTCCCGCACCTTCAGTGCGTTCCCAACCAGGTTCATAAACAACCTCTTGAGGCCCCCAACGTCAACGTGGTAGAGCTGGTCGGGCGGGAGACGGTAATCCATGAGGATCTTGACGGGCGGCACTCCGTCCTTCGTCACGCCCGTGACCGAGTCTTGCTGCTTCCGTCGCGCCCAGCACACCTTGACGACCTCTTCGAGCGTTGTCTCGAGATCGGTTTCGATGTACGTCGGCTTCTGGAGCGTCGCGCCCGCCTTGCTCAACTTGGTGAACTCGAGCCTGTCCGCCAAACAAGTCAGTGCGCTGAAAGGAGAGAGCGCAGATATGGCAGCAGGCTTACGTGTCGGATAATATCTCCGAAAGACTACCCAAACACACGTCTGCTAGATCCAAGAGCGGCTCTAGAGGCAAACAGGCGTTAAAACACCACTGCTACGTGCTGCAGCGCCCCAAACTCACTGATGGTGAGCCCAGTGCGTCCAGGCACAGTGCTTCGGATCAAATCGATTTGTCCTCTCACGCCATGCAGCGGCGTCAGCACTGTAAGACTCGCCAAAGCGTTAGCTCAGCTCTCAGACGGGAGACGACTTTCAGACGTACGCTCATGAGTGACCTGGGAAACGAAGCTGAGTTTGGCACGACTGCAATAAGCAATAAAGGAGTCAGAAAGATGGTCTAAGATGATCAACCCCTGAACTCACTCTGCCTCCAAGATCCGGGCACGAAGCAAACTCGCGACGACGACCGCGCCAATCGTCTCGACAAACTTCAAGTCCATCGCCTCAAACCTAAAGTGCCGTTGTGCCGAGCTGACGACAATCATGAAGGCCGGGCGACCATTGAAGTCGTATATCGGGACGTTGAGAGAAGCGGCAGTGTCGGGAGGTAGGAGGTCGATGAGGGGGGACGGGGCGGTGCCCGTGTCGAACTGGCAAAATCCGTCCTGTTGCGTTCCGGGTCAGGACCCGTGGAAATAGTTTGGAGTTTACGAAGAAGCACAACTCACATTGTCGAATGCGACAAGCGCATGCGAGACAGCCGACGCAGCGCCCGGTCGCTGGACCGCGTCGCGCCACTCGTACTCGCCAGCCTCGGCCAGCACGCCCAACTTGCCCGTCCCAACCTCCCTGCCGGTAAACGCGTTATGAGACGGAGTGTTCGACGAGCTCGTCATGGTGCTGGAGGTGTAGCTCGCTTCTCTGACAATCGAGGGTCTTGAGGAGTGAGAAGGAAGTTCGGGCGACGCGGGATTTTGTCGAGCGGTAGCGAGCGGACTCTCAAAGTTGCGTAGGTCGATGAAGGCGACGGAGGAAGCCAAGGTCAAGCTGAGGATGTCTTGCACCGCGTCGTCAATCGAGCTGACATCGGCTTCGGTTTCGCCTTGGTTGACGAGCGAGCGACGGACAAAATCCTCGACACATTGGGCCTGCGCCTCCTGTGAACGGTGTCGCTTTTGGTCGAAAGAATGCTCGACTGCAAGATGTCAGCTCTCATGTCAGCATGAGGTGAGGCGAGCTGTACGGCGGACTGGTCTTACTCTGGCGTGAGATGAGATCGCTCAATCCCTTCAACACAAGCTCGTCGTCTTGGGAGAATGGTCGCGAGACGAGATCGACGAGACAAATGCTCCCCACCGGCAGCCGGTCCCTGCTCCAGACTTGTTAGGATAACCACGTTGACCGACAGAAAGGAGTCCACGCACGGTGGTCGGCCATCGGGAGTCACGCCTGGCGGATAGTTGGCTTCGAGGTAGATGTTTGAGGACGCAAAGAAGGTGATTGGTCCACCTCCGCCATTGCCTTGACATGCCTGTGGTTAGTGAGATGTTCAACAACGAGCAAAGATCAAAGGTCTTGCAGTATGGGTTGAGCTTAAATCGCCTGTGCAGGAAGAGAGGTCAGCATGTCGGCGAACGCCCAGCTCGCACGACGTAGCACGCACCACTGGGAACAAAAGTCACGTCAGCCATCAGAATTGTTCGTCGGTTTGAAACCAAAGCATGAACGCACGTCTTGGGTCGTATCAGGCAGGATAAAGCAGCCCGTGGTCGCTTGGTCGAGATGGAGCATCGCGTGCGGGCAGAGCGCGGCGGCGAGCGGGATCTCGATGCGCTTGAACCCTGGCGCCCTCTCGTTGGGATCCCAGCCCAGCGTGCTCGCAAAGATCTCCTTGTCCTCGAGCACAACCGAGATGACTGCCGGGCGGTCTCATCAGCTATGCGCGCGCCGCGCTCCGCTCGCGGCAACAAAAGGGAGGACACACCGACGATGGGCACTTTGAACGCGATGCTCGCGATCTCTGCGATCCTGTCGAGTGCCAGTGCGGGATCGCCGGGCTGGAGGTCGGCGAGCTTGAACCGCTCGAGCACCTTGCGGCGTTCGCCTTCGGCCGCTGCAAACGCCACCACCGCTCAGCGCCCTGTGTCGCCCCGCAGACCACGAAAGCAGAAAAAACTCACGGCCGAGGGTTGCTGGCAAGTATCCGCGATTTTTGTATGTGTCGAGCGAGCTCGCGGCGTCGAGCTCGCGTCCCTCGGCGCCAAAGTATCCCTCGCTGCCCTCCGCAACGCTCTGCGGCTCGTTCGGCGCGGCGGGCGAGCTGAGGTCGAGGAGGCCGTGCGAGTAGCGGGCGAGCCACGCATCCCACTCGAGGATGAGGCTCGCTTCGGGCGACGACGAGGGCGTGGGTCGCGAGGGCGTCGTTGCCGACTCGGACGATCGCGACGCGCTCAGGCTCTCGCTCGACGGCGACGGCGACGGCGGCGGGAGTGGGACGTCGTCGACGAGCTTGAGCTTGTGCATGTCGCTGTCCATTCGCTCCTCCTGCTGCTCCTCCTTTAGCGGTAGCCGAGTGGCGGGTGGCGATCAAGAGCAGAGCCAGGCACGACGGTCGCCCGGCCGGCGGGACATCTCGACCGCGCGAAATTTTGACCACATGGCCCAGCATGTGATCTTTTGGAGCGACGGCTCAACTTTGACACGATTGAATAACTAGTGTGTAGCAATTGAGTCCTTGTCACAGCTGGTCAAAAGTTGGTCGCATAACAGAACTGAAATGGGCGAGAAGAGTCGGGTGGCCACGTGTTTAATTTACACTGTGTTTAGAATGGGATGATGCAACGTCTTCTACAGCTTCGCTTGGTGCTCGCCCTGACCCATCAATCCAGCAACCAGCGCACCCAACTCGTTCGGCTTCTCTTGCACGATCAAATGCCCGCTCCCTTCGACGACCAGTCCCCTCTGAGCACCGACGCACTGCTTGCTCGCTTCAAACAGCTGGTCCCTCGCTTCGAGTGGGACGACGGGGTGGATGGCGGCAAAGACCCAGTTGAGGCGCAGTTGAGGGTTGAGGAGATGCAGGCGGGCGTAGGACGCTTTCGAACCACGTCGGCCGGGGTCGGCGAACACGAGCTGTGCAAGTTTGACACGTCAGCTGGGTGACCTCTCAGGACAGGGCAAGACAACATAGCACGCACCGCCTCCCACGTCTTGGGAGTCTTGAGGGTCACACCACCTTGGTAGTCTCGCAGCCCAAACTCGACGTATCGCTCCAGCACGCGCTCGTCCCACTTGCCGAAAAAGTCCTTCTTGCTCTTGAACTCTTCCATCGCCTGTTCCTTTGACGCCCAAAAGTCCTTCCTCCCCACCGCACCTTTTGTGATGCCGACCAGAGCAGGGTCTCCAGGCGGGAGAGAGCGGGGTGGGAAGAGGGTCGCGTCGATGAGCGTGATGGAGTGGAAGACGGTCGGGAGGGCGGACGCGGCGAGGGCGATGCAGGCTGCTCCGAGGGAGTGGCCGATCCCGTGGATTGCGTGAGAACGGTACAGAATTGGAGGAGTGGAAGGTGCGGGAGTGGTGGAGTAGTTGGGCAGGATCGAGGTTGGTTGGGCCGTGAGAACGGGAGGCGGCGGCGAAGATGACGGCGGTGGGAGGTAGTACAGCACGAATGCGGCTACATCACGGCCCAAATCAATCCAGTCCACTTATGAATGAATGAAGCAATTAGTACACCGTTTACTAGAATACGAATGAGGGAAAAAGAGACGCACCTGCTGTGCCGACGTTGCCCTCGTTGAGGACGGCCGAGTCGCCCTGGTGGGCCGAGTCGAGGCACCAGATCTCTCTGACAGCGTCCTTTGCCGAGTGCTTGAGCAGAGACTGCAGTGCCGGCTCCCACGTCTGCGATCCACACGCCGGTCGTCAGCCCGCAACTCGTAAACAAACAGCGGCCGCGCGTGGCTGGGACGCGAGGGAGGGACGCACCTCCTTGTGCAATCCGTTCGCATGGCACACGATCAAAGTCTTTCCACTTGTCGCACCGTCCCTCACCCACCGGTCAGCGCAGATCCACAGGCCGACCTCCGCCTCTGCCTCGCCGGCGCCGCTCTCGTCTCTGCGCGGCGTGCGCTCCTGCCGCGCGAGGAGCTCGTCCGTCCGCCGTACGACCTCGTCCTTGCTCACCCGCCCTTCGTTCACCACCGTCGCTGCTGGTGCCTGCGAGACGCGGCGGGCCGAGTTGGTGCGCTCGCGCGGGTGCGCGGCGGGGAACTGGTGCCGCGAGTGCGAGTACCCGGCGTGCAGGCCGAGCAGCGCCGTTCGTGCCGGCAGCGCTGGCGGAGGCGAGGGTGCACGTGTCGGCTCGAGTGGCAATAATGTCATAACTTGTGCGTGTCGTGCGAGTGGCAGGAGCACGACCGACGAGCCAGGGAAGCCGGCGCGGATCGAGCGGACCCGGCAACTTGGCGAGCAAAGTCCCGGCCAAGATACCCGCCGGCGAATCCAGACTCGCACACGTGGCTCTTTCCTCTTTTCCAGTGACCAGTCACTCAATGCGAGTCTTGGGTAGCCCGATCATGTCTTTCAATTTGTTCGGTAACTAACGTTTGTGTGCCAAGGATTCACTCCTGGCGCACGATGTAATATCGACCCTCTTGCTCCACAGCTTCCTCATTGCCACGTAAAGCTGTGCCTCCGGGTAGGAACACCTTTTGCCCCTTCTTTCTCACTTATCTAGCTAGTGGCCCAAATGACTGGAGGCATCAGCATGCACTGGGATGTTTCCGACCACTCCAGCCAGGACGACCGACGTGGCTTCCTTGTCCTTCACAGCCACCTCGCTGTGAGGCTCCACCGGCTGGATCGGCTTGCGACCGACACCTGCTCAATCGATTCATTAGCTTGAATCCTTCCCAAGGGCCGCAGTTGTTGACACGCACCAACTTTGCGAGCGGCGTACCACCCCGTCGGGATCGTCGTGAGGAAGCAGAAAAACAGGATCAACGCGAACCAGATGTGCGGCAGTGTCGACGACGCTCCCAGCCCAAAGCCGAGACAGTCACCTCGAGGATTCGCGTAAGCACGGTGGATTTTTTGGAGTCAATGGGGACGCGTACCGTAACCAGACATGGCTCGCACAATGGCGGAGCCTCGGAAGAGATCTTCGTGATCCTCCGTTAGCTCGGCAACAAGCCATGAAGCGTAGCCTAGAGAATAGTCAAGAAACGTGTCAGTCTCCGTTGTAGTAACTGTTGCGAAAAAACAACGCACCGGTAAGCACTCCCGAAGACAGTGCGTTTGAAATTAGCATCGGGACGAAGCCGACGGCGAACCCTGGGCTTGACCAGTCTAGGACGGGATTTGTGCGCGAGTACTCTTCAAGCAACTTTTGAGCAAGTCCCTTCCTTTTCGCAGAGCGTCAGGCGGATGAACGTACTGGACTGCATGACGATCAACCAGATCCACGCGAGCAAACTCAACGCCGTCAAGACAATGAAAAGCACTCGGGACCTCGTGGCGAGGGAGAAGCGAGTACTGTCGAGCCACACTCCGGAGAGGGTCGCAAAAAGAACTGAAACTATTGCGGAGAGGAAGGATCCCAGAGCCCTGAGGTTGGGGAGGTGATGAGCGTGCAGTGCTGTGGCAGGGGTCAAGGATAGGCGTACCTGGCACGGATCGAGAAGTAGAGCGCAAGGTAGGTGCCTGTGTAGGAGCTGGAGAGGTAGATGGAGAATCCGAGAGGCAGGCTAGTCAAAATAGAGAGCTCTGTCAGCTATCAAAATTTTCGTCTTGGTACGTGTGGATGGAACACCCACATGGCGAGGATGTAAGGATGCTTGAACAGCCTTCCAAACGACTTGAGCTCCGTCCACAGATCCAAACTTCCTCTGCGGAACTCGACAGGCGTCCCATCAGACCGTCGGACCTGAGAGGGGTTGGAGAGCAACAATGCCCAAAACGGGCCGGAAGCGGCGATGGCGATGAGAGTGATGTAGGTCGCGTCGGAGAGCGCACCCTTGACGGCAACTTTGGCGTTGAACCCGAGGTTGATCTGGTAGCCAATGAAAACAGTCAAAATGGCGAAGTCTTGAGGACTGAGCCGTAGGACTTACAGCTCCAGCCGTAAGGCCGCCGAGGTTAGTGAGGGAGATCCAGATCGCTAGATGCGTGCCACGTGTCTTGGGTTCGGAGTACCCCAGGACAATCGCGGGCTCCACGGCCCAGAAAATTCCTGTACAACCAGGTAAGATATTTGAGTGCTTCTGGCAGGATATGAAGCTGGCTCACCACCGGACGTTCCGCAGAGAAGCGTGCCGAACCAGAGGAGCCAGTCCTTGTTGGAGACTTGATGGTAATAGAGGCCGGCCGAATAGACTGGTTGAGCATAGGGTGAGTTCTTTCTCCATCAAGTCCAAACTAGAAAAGGGATGCACTCACGGCAGTAGCCATACGTAGCAATGACAAGCGCCCAGCGGAATCCAACAAGATTGACGACCCAGGGACCGAAGAAGGCGAACGTCGCCGTCAACACGACACTAAAGGCGTCCACGCCGTTGACCAAGGTGCTGAGAATTACGGTTTGATTTTTGAGATAAGCTGAGGATGGACTGAGCAGCAAAGACAACGGGGAGAGCGACGCACGTCGACAGCGTACCGCCTGCACCGGTGCTGGTGACTGAGGGAAGATTGTGTCAGCCATGCGGTACGCTCGATCATGAACGACTGCTTAACTCACTGGCACCCCAAATTCCTGGTGCACAGAAAGCGCAAATTCCGACGATCACAGTCTGGAAGTAAGGGTGTCGAAACCAGTTGGATCGACGAGACGACGTGGCCGGCGGCGCGGCTTCGGAAGAGGCCCCTTCCTTCTCCAGGTCGAGCGTCTCTGTTTGCGGTGTGGTGCTCATTCAAGATTTGAGCTGTGTGGTTTAGTTGAATGGAGGAGGATTTGTTTGTAGACTAGTGAGAGGGGAAGGAGGAGCTCCTCGTTGCGCGCTCACAGCTAGTAGACAAACAAAGCACACCATCCCTCTCGATTGTGGTAAGCTATCCGCGGGACAGCCGCCGGCAGCCTTTTTCGAGCTCAAATCACCTTTTTATTTCGCTATTCGGCGCCTTCACTCCCAAGAAGCACATCATAAACAATGAAGAGGCACCCAACCCATGTCTCGGAAACCGGGAGCGATCCGGGTCGGCGCGGGACACGCCATAGTGGCGTGCTTGTGGAGGAGTGTCAATTTTAGCTGTAATGCAAGGCACGATGTTACACATGAATTATACAATATTGCAAAGGTAGCTCGCCATTCCGACGGCTCCGGCACACAGTGTCTGCCCGCCTGGCGCTTACGGAAAACTGACTTTGAACGTCCACTTCGCCCCCGTCCGCCGCCTTGCTACCAAAAGAACGATATGGCGGAACAGTCTGCTACGCGCCAGCACGCCGCTGAGCGGTACACGGATACTGCGGCTTACGGTGCTCAAGTCAAACAGACGTCGAGGGCGGGAAAGCCAAGGCGCTGGTGTGAGTTGAAAGCGATTCTCAAGCGTGCGGAATGGGGTCGTTAGCTGATCATTGGGATTGTCCAGTACTCAATGGGTTTGAGATGAGCACCACAGGTCACATCACAACTGGACTGTGGAGGCACCCGAAGGACCGCTCGGCGTCGTATCACGATATTGAGTACTGGCAGCACATTGCGAAAACATTGGAGCGCGGAAAGTTCAACGGAATCTTCATTGCTGACTGTCTTGGTGCTTATGATGTCAGACAGACCTTTGATTCCTTACTCAACTATCAGCTTGATACTGAGAGTTGGCGTTGCAGGTGTATGAAGGACCCGGAAATCCTGGGCCGGCACTGGAAAGCGCAGCTCAGTATGGCGTTGATGACCCCATGATGGTGATTTCAGCTGCTGCTGCTGTGTTAGTCCCGTTGTTTCCAGCCCCAGTAAACTAGAGTAAGCTGACACCCGAATCTTCAGCACAAAGCATCTCAGCTTTGGAGTGGGCCCAGCCGTTGTGTCTTGTCGTTGTGTCAGAGTGGAGAACTGACCTTTTGTATGCGCTTTCCGAATCCAGATTACTCACTCAGTCACCTACGAAGCTCCCGTCAGTCTATGCTTGTTCTGCCTAACAAACGCCTACGTGTCACCCTTCTGATCGCCTCTTTCGACCAGTTCACCCTCTCTCGCCGTTTCGCTACTCTCGACCACCTCACGAAGGGCAGAGCCGCCATAAACGTCGTCACTTCAATCTTAGAGTCCAGTGCAAAGAACTTTGGCCTCGACGAGCCAATTGAGCATGATGAGAGGTGTAAGCGCTTTACTGGCTTGCGTGTCTATCTCCAGCTGACGGGCCGTGTTGACCGTGTCAGACCGACGGGCCGATGAATACATGGACGTCCTCTACAAGCTGTGGGAAAGCAGCTGGAGGGACGATGCCGTGAAGAAGGACGTTGAGAGGAACGTTTACGCCGACCCGACCTTGGTTCGGACTATTGACCACGTGGGTCTCACTTGTGCTTCTTCACGATGGTTCTGTTCAACAAACTAAAATCTCTTTTCAACGAATCGAAAGGAGGGCAAGTACTTCAAGGTTAGGGGACCGTCCATGGTCGAACCATCGCCTCAGAGGACTCCTCTGCTTTACCAAGCTGGGTCCTCCACTGCCGGCCTGGCTTTCGGAGGGAAACACGCAGAAGTGGTTTTCATGGGAGGCCCATCGCCCGCCAAGGTGAGCTGATCTTGATCAATACAACAATACGAGCGGTCACTCAACGCTTTCCCGTGTGGGATAGATCCGAACTCAAGTTGACGCTCTCCGGTCCAACGCCGCCGCCTCTGGCCGAGATCCCTATTCCATCAAAGTCGTCGCCGCGATCTGTGTGATCCTCGACGAGACTGACGAGAAAGCAGCCGCCAAGTTTGCAGAGTATGGTGAGTACGCAAGCACGACGGGCGCGGCTACGCTTTTTGGCGGGTGGACGGGACAGGATCTGTCGGTTTATGATGAGGAGGCGGACTTGCGGGACGTGGGGAACCCTGCTGTTAAGGCTGTGAGTAAACGTCAAGCACTCGTTGTCTTGAAGCTGTCTAACACTTGCACCTTCAGATTGCCAACGGCTTCGCTAAGCTCTATCCCGAGACAAAGACGTGGCGCGCAATCGACATCTTGAACAAGACCAAGATCGGAGGCATGGGACACCCTACTGCAAGTATCACTCATACTATATCTACACTGCCTCCCTGATATGTTCTTTTTTACTGAGCAGATTGTGGGATCACCGGTCACGGTTGCCGACAGACTTCAAGTCATCTTGGATGAGGCTGACATTGATGGCTTCAGTGCGTAACAACTGTGGCTTTCTTTTCCGAGTGGAATGTTAACGAATGAAACTCAGACTTCTCCTACGTTACGCAACCCGGAAGCTTTGAGGATTTGGTCGAATACCTTGTTCCGGAGCTTCAAAAGCGGTTCGTTGTCCTGTCCGAGTTACACGTAACGTTGTTCAGAGCTAATGTCATCTGTATGTTAACGTGTTTAGTGGTGTGCATTGGCTTGACTACCCGGAGACCCCTGAAGGAAGGTCTTTGACCGCAAGGGAGGGTGTTTACGGCGTCGGCGAGAGCCGACTGAGGAAGGATCACTACGGGTCCAGGTTCTCGTGGAAAGCCGATCAGGAGCCTCCAGTTCTGAACTGATGGTGTACTTAGAGCATCTTGATAAAGATATTTTGTGTATGTGAGAGTGAAAAAAGTGCTTTGTTTGAAATATGTAGGAAGGTCGAAATTGCCTTTTGTTTCTCGGAGATTGTGCTCTTACCCACATTATCTACGTCGTGCGTCCCAACCGTCCGCCCCCTCCGAGTACCCTCTCACTTTGTTCGTCTCTCACAGTGGGTGTCGGAGATCTGTCGCGACGACGCGCAGGAACGCGCCGCAAGTGTCTTTTCTCTACGGCTCTTTGAGTCACCTCATCCTAATCATCTGCCTACAGTTCATCATGGAGTCTCTCAACGCGCTGTTCAACGCATGCAACGCGTGGCTATCGATCGTCATTTTCAAGCAGACCTACGGCCCCCGCTTCAAGCGAGGCTTCTGGAGCGACTTTTGTGCGGAACCTTTTCCTATTGACCTGTACAATTTACGACTGACCTGCTGGCTGGACGGCTCGCAGGCTTTATCGCGATCTCGATCCCCGGATTCGTGCTCATCTGGTTCCTGCACAAACGCCAGCTCCGCAGGAACTAGCCGCGGCGACGGTGGTGGAGTACGGGGAGCCAGCGTCGGAGTCGGGTGAGAAGCCTGAGGAGGATGCAAAGCTTTCAGCTTGAACGGCGTTTCGCAGCCGCTCGAGGACGTTTCGAATAGGTTCAGTCTGTTGAAGACTGTGCACTGCAACTCGAGAAATACGGGTACACCTACGCAGGGCAAAGGTCATGTCATAAGTACAAAATGCATTTCGGAATTCTTTTTGAGTACATAGTCAAGGTAGCCGCACAAGCAAAGGAAAAGAAAACCACGCTAAACACCAGAAATTCCGAGATCCTCCCCAATCAACACGGCGGCTTTTTCTCCGACTGTGAGAGCGACGCTGTACGTGTTGCTGCCCATGTTCTTGGGACAGATGGAAAGGTCTACCAACAAGGAGAGAGAGTGAGATTTCTTTTCAAGAGACAGCCGAGGACGGCACGTACCAGCGAGCTTAAGGTTTTTCGTTCCGTAGACGTTCAAACGTGCGTCGACGACGCCGCCGTCTTCGCGGGCTTTCATCGGGCAGGTCGACATGCTGTGCCAGGTCCTGTAATTCCAATAAGATGAGCACACTTCCAGAGCACTGTTGTGGAGATCTGTTCACTCACGTTCCAACCTTAAAACATCGAAAAATGAGCCACGTCAGCTCACGCCGCCACCAAAGGGAAGCAACTCACATTCGCCCTCAGCCATTCTCTCACCGCCTCGTTATCCTCCTCCGAGTAGACCAAATCTTCCACGCTTGGCTTGTCGTCGCTGATGTGAAGGTTCTCCACCCCAGCCGCAACTCCGAGCCCCCCAGGCCCAACCTTCGTCGAATCATACTCCTGCGAACGCGCGGACGACGTGGCGGCGAACTTGGGCTGGATGGCGGCGATCTCGCCGCGGTAAGTTGGCATGCGGCGCGCGATTTCACGAAGTCTGGTGAGAAGGGGAGAACTTAGGCTAAAGAAAGAAAGCGGAGCCCAGAAGGACGACGACTTACCGCTTGTACATCCAAACCTGAGGCTCCATATCGGCGGGATGAGAGAGGAATCCAGGGTCAAAGTCGGGAGCGGAGAACGGGTCCTTTGAAGTGATGTGAATGCTTCCTCGAGAGTATGGGTCTGTGGGAAGGCTGATGAGCATGTTGGCCGGCGAGGGTGCCAAAGGGCCACGTACACATCAGGTAGGCGCCCATCATGATGTATTTCCCAAGGGGGAGGAGCGAGTGGTCTCCAAGGAAAGTGCTGACGACGCCTATCAACGAACTCTATGTTAGTGACGATGCGGCTGTAGACAAAGCGGAGCTTGCTCACCTCCAAACATGACAGGGCGGTCTGGCGCGTTCTTGAAGTCCTCTTCCCAAACCTTCTGGAAGCTGGGTTATGATTGAAGACCGTTGAGCAAAAGTCCCAGTGAAAGATAGAGAGAGGAACAGGGGCGTACTCGGATCCCATTTCGGCCACCTCCTTCTCCGTAGGTCGAGCTTTCATTCCAGCGTCTGCCATTCGACGTTAGCCGGGACGTCAATCGACAAGAGGTGAGAATTGAAAGAGTTACCAATCGCGTTCGTAGCAACCAAGCCACGACCATTTTTAGTCCAGTCGGGTGTGACCTTCTCGTGAATCTCTGAAAACCGAGCGGGTCCACGTGTCAGCACCACGCTCAGAGACGAAGGAACAAAAGAGAGAAATCGAACCTGGGTTCCCACGGAGATAGT
Source organism: Pseudohyphozyma bogoriensis (assembly GCA_024364755.1). NCBI lineage: Eukaryota > Fungi > Basidiomycota > Microbotryomycetes > Chrysozymaceae > Pseudohyphozyma > Pseudohyphozyma bogoriensis. The sequence continues at coordinate 21,853 of JALBUQ010000146.1, forward strand.
CATCCAACGTGTCTTCCTCTGGATCCACACAATAAGTCGCCAGCGCAAGCTTGAGTGAGGGGTTGTTAGACTCGATGAACCTGTTACTGATTCAAATGGAGCACACCTGGTGATCCTGGTACTCCGCTCCAACGCCAGGAAGGTCAACAACAACGTCCACCCCCGCCTTCTGCAAGACTTCTTTCGAGCCAACACCACTCCTCTCGAGGACCTGAGGAGTCCCAAGAGCGCCAGCAGCAACAACCACCATCTTGCGCGCCTTCATCACGCTGACCTGCTCGACCTTGGGCGGGTTGTCGATATCAACGGGCTTGGTCGCGAGCGGGTTGAAGCAGTACTCGACGCCAGTGGCGCGGTCGCCGTCGAAGAGGACTCGGGTCGTGCGTTGTTGGGTGATGACGTGCAGATTGGTCTGGGAGGCGGCGGTGGGGTGCACGAACGCGTTCGCGGCGTCTTGTCGTTTGCCCGTCTTGGGACAGATCCATTTGGCCCAGTTGGTCACTGATGGAGAGTTAGAGAGTTCAGGATGCCTTCAAGGGTTGGATCGAGAGGTTACACCTACAGCCGTGGCCAGTCTTAAAGTCCTGAATGTCGTGCTGGAAAGGAACGTCGTAGCAGTCTTGGGTTGCCTTCACGAACTGTCTCCCAATCTCGGACTGGTGACTGAAAGATCGGAACTCATCAGCATCCATCAAAAAAGGGTTGAGGCGCAACCCACCCTCCGTAAGACACCTGAAGGGGGCCGTTGGTTCCGTGAAGCTCGGGATCCTGGTCCTCGGCGAGGTGACACGTCTCCATCTGTCCAGCTGGGCGGTAAGCATGAGCGTGTCGAACAAATCAAACATGCTCACCTTCTTAGCAAGAGGGAGAATGTCCTCGTACGTCCACCCCTCCTGCTCCCATCCATCGTAGTCACTCTGGCTTCCGCGACTGTTCAACCCGGCCTGGTCAGCTTGTGGAACGCGGGGCGAGTAAGCAGAAAAAGTCGTACGTGTACATCATAAAGTTAATGGAACTTCCTCCGCCCATCACATGTCCGGTGGGGACGATGGGAGCGCGTCCTCCGAGAGCCTTGCTCTCCTTGCCGACGTAGAAACTGGAATCGACGTTAGTCTCGGCACAATCTGGGGGGACGGAACCCTCTTTACCTGGCTGAAAAAGTGATGACTCGTATGAGCCAAGGTCTGCTACTGTCAATTTGTGAAGTACTTACCTGTGGTGCTAGTTGGCGCGAGGTGGGAGATGTACAGCGCGGGTTGGACTACGTGTTGAAGTTAGCGACCCATCTGAGACAACGAGCGTAAACGGGCGCACTCGACGAAGGCATGTCGCGATTGTCCTACACTCATCGTCAGCACAATATTTCAACAACAGAACGAAGTCCTCACCTGTCCCGACTCGATAATGGCGACCTGCAAGTTCGGGTCCGCCTTGGCGAGCCTACCAGCAACCACGCTCCCGGCGGCTCCTCTGGCGATCGTGCGGAAGCGATGAGCGCGAAGCAAGGCACCCGAGGGCCAGAGAAACTCACCCTCCGACAATGATAACATCTACCTCAGACGGCGGTCCCATGGCGGGGCTCGGTTGGATGCTGGAGGACGAGCGAGCCGGTGTGGCAAAAGGTGTGGAGATCGAGCACGTGAAGCATCAGCTACCGGTCGACGGCCCTACTCGCTAAGCATAGGACTTACGCACCTGCTTGCGATGGTGTTTAAGGTCTGGATCGCTCGTACGACAGGCAGGAGGATGCAAGATCGCGAGAAGGGGATGAACGAGAGGAGAGTCAACCGGGAACGAAGGTTCCTCAATCTCGCGCCGGTTTTAGTGTGGGGTCCCCGCTTTGGGCTCAACCCCGGTCGACGCGGGGAAGCTTCTCCAGAAGCGCGGCAGTTGCGGCGGGGCGCTGCAAACCCTCAACAAAGGTCACCGGATGCCCGTTCCATGCCACTTGGTAGTAAATAGTGCTGAGGGGAAGACAGCGAGGACGCCACGAGTTACTGAGCAGAAAAGAAACTGCTAGCCGCGGGAGCGAAGCGAGGAAGGGAATCAAACAAAGCATGGTATGCATTAATCATTAATCATCATCAGCTGCTCACATGTCAGCGCTACTCCTTCTTGACCAAAGCTAGAATGATGTTGCGACGGAGGAACGGCGACCGCAGTTCCCACAGCCGCCTCGCTTCGTGCCAGCGTCGCAGGGGGTCAATCGCCTCCATCGCCAAACGCTCGACGTGAGGGTCGACTGTCGGGTCCGAGTAGATAATGTAGTCCGCTCTGTTGTAGGGAAGGGTTAGGAGACGGCTTTGCGACGGTTGGGTTTGGGACGAACGGCGTGAGCAGGGACCGCAACAGAGAGCCAACAAGGAACGAGATGAGCGCGACCAGCAGCACAAACGTGAGCGTGTAGGTTCGCTGAGGCGGAGTGGTCGGGTCGCTCGTCGTTACGGTAGTCGTCGTCATGCTAGAAGACAGTCGTGAGAGGGGATAGGCGCCGAGGATGCCGAGCAGAGGGCCACCCGTCGTCGAAGCGTCCGACGCCGAATGCTCGCGGCCCTGAGAGTGCAGGCAGCGTAAGGATCAAAATGGAAATATCATAAACAAGGAAAGGGCGAACCATGGGCGTGGTCCCAAGCTTGCCACCAAGAGCGGGCGCCTTCAAGCTCTCCTCAGCATTCGGAGTCGACGGGCGCGGCGACTTCGGATCCGGGAACTCCACGTCCTCCAACACCGGCGTCTGAGGCTTGGGCGTGAGGAGACGAACGGCAACAGCGATGGGCTCTTGCAGCTGCTCGGGGAGGATAGCGGCTCCAGTCTCCGTGTCGGACGTGGCCTTGCGCTTGCGCGGGACCCTGCAGCGATCAGAATCCGTCAGACGCTGAACATCTCAAGGTCACAAAAAAGGAAAGATGAAACACGAACCGACTGATCTTGGCGCCATTAGGGACCCAATCCTCGTCCTCCATCTTCGCCAACACCGCCTTGCTGTCCTTTTGACTCGCAACGGGCAACAGCTCTCCATTGAGCATAACCCTCGTCGACCCACCTTTCGCCGTCGAGTCCTCCGGAAGCGGCACGATCCTCACTTCAACAACCGCACCTCGGTCCACCAGCTTGTTGAACCAGTCCGGCGGCGTCGGCTTCGGCTTCCCTTCCCGCAGAGGGTCTTGAACGGGGTTCGTGATCGTCGCGGTGGGGACCAAGATCCTGACGAGGTGGTTGTGACGCTTCCACGAGTCGAGCGAGGCAGAGAGGATGGATGGAAGGGGCGCGTCATGGGCCGTGGCGTAGAGCGGTAGCTGCCTAGCCGACAGCGAGCGAAGAGGCTCGATCGAGACAGGCTCGGAAGGGTCGAGGTGGACGGAGGAAGAGCACGCGATCGAGTAGCCGTTAGGAAACTGCTTGAGGTCGACGACGAGCTCCGCAACAACGAGATCCTTCGCAGCGGCTGAAGACCGCTCGAGCGTCGAAGGCGGCGAAATCGAGCGCTTGACCTCGGCCCTCAACGAGTTCAAACTCGCCTTGCGCGCAATCTCAGACGAGGGCTTTGCAAGCGTGAGGTTTGACGGGGGGTTCGCAAAGTTGAGCGACGCCGAACGAGGGAGCTGAGACGCCAGCGAGCCGACTGGTGCTGAAGGCGCGAGCGTGGCCGGAGCTTTACGCAACACCGCCGCCGAGGGGAGGGACAGAGGCTTCGGGCCAGAAACCTTGAAGAGCGACCTAAAGGTTCCGTCGTCGGCAGAGTAGTCGGCCGAGAGCAACACCGATGTCGATTCGACGTTGCTGAGCTTCCAGACGCACTCCTCATCGCCGTCGTCCGTCAAAGGCCCTTCGATCTGGATGCCAGCGTCGGGCATCCACAATCGCGGCAGAGGACCCTTGGTCTTGCCAAGTGTCTCGACGGCAGTGATGACGCGAGCGATGTTGGGGTTGAGCACCGTCTGAGCGAGAGGTACGGATCCGGACTGGTCGACGCAGGTCACGTAGGTGCATCGCGTCGAAGGGATGGCGAGCATCGACGACGTGTAAGGGTCGAGCGTCTCGAGGATCCACCCTTCAAGGAGGACTTGGCCCGAGAGGAGACCGTCGGGGTTGAGCTTCGTCGAATCGAACGTCGCGTCGGGGGTGTAGGACGCCGAGGCGCAGAAGACGACTGTCGAGGTGCTCGATCCAGCCGACGCTGAAGGCACACGAACCTGGGCGTTGACGGAAGCGACGTGGAAGATTCGTCCCTTGAACGGAAACACCGGCTTTGCCGTCAGCACCGCCGTCGACTGCACATCGAAACAGATCAGCACCAAAATCTCGCACACGAAGAGCAAACGAAACCGACGCACCAGACCATGCCCATACGTCGCCAACGGAATCGCCGTATCAATCCTCTCATCCCATGCCTTCCTACACCCGACCGCCGAAACGACGCTCGCAATCTCCTCCGCCGTCAAGCCTTGGACGATCTTATCCCCTCTAAACACGGGCAACACCTCCGAGACCTTGTTGATGACCTTCTTCCTCACCACCGTCCCAGTCCTCTCCGACACGATCGCCCATCCCGGTGCTGGATCCGTGAGTTCGGGACCTTGCTCGGCGTGGAACGTCTGCAACCACGCCAGAGCTTCCAGTGCTTGCGCGGCGGGCGGAAGCGGTGGTTTCGGCGGTGACGGCGGCGTGATCTCGGGCGTGTCAGAAGCGGCAGAGAGAGGCGCCTGGGCGAGCGGCGAACTCGAGAGCACCGTCGGCTTGTCCTTATCCTTCTCGTCAGCCTTGACCGCATCCCCACCCCCGAAAGTCGGCGACGTTCTCCCACTCGCGGACCTCGACCCAGTCCAACTCCTATGCCCATGCGTCGAGTACTGGTCCAACGGGATCGGGCTCGCCTTGACGCGCTTCCTCTTCGACAACAGCTTGACCTCGTCCTCCTTGAGCATCTCGGCGTCGACTTTCGCCTTGGCGCCATTGACGACGACGCTGCCCTTCTCCCGACCGCTCCCGCCTCGCCGAACCATCACCAATACCCTCTCGCCCTCAATGACCTTCTTGTCGTGCTCGATCGTGATCCACAGCCCACCACCACTCGAAAGCCTATGCCTCGAAAGACAACTAACTCTCGCCGGCGGCGGGTCGACGACCAAATCGATCGAGCTCGCCCACGTCGAGCAGTCGCACCTGATCTCGCACTCGATCACCCCGTCCTCCTTCCCCATCGCGCCCCTCGACTTCCCCACACTACTCTCCTCGAACCCCTCCGCAACAGTCTCCACTTCTCCTCCCTTGTACTCGACCCTCAGGACGCCCTTCTCATGCTCGTACTTGCTGCTCTTGACCTTCCCTCCAAACATCCTCGTGACGACGGGCGGACCACCATGCTTGATCGAGAAGTCTCCAACACCAGCGACCGCCTCAACCATCTTCGTCGGCGTCCAGGACTTGTTGGACCATCCTTTCGGGTCGCTCTGATCGAGAAGGGTGATTTGGGTGGTCGTAGGCGAGAGGGCTTCGATCGCCCATCCGTAGAGATCAGTTTGGGTGCGAATAGTTGGAGAGACGGGGGACGGGATGGAAGGGAAGAGCGCGAGGTCGTCGGTCGAGAAGGCGAAGATATGGACAGACGAAGGAGACTTGTAGGCGGTTCGAAGGGTGACGGAATCTCGAGGCCTGCGAAACCCCCTTGATCAGCACCGCCTCCCCCTCCAGCCCATCCAATCCCCCCGAGAAAGAGAAGGACGCACGCAACAGGCCACGAACTCTTATTCTTGATCCACCACAACTGACTCAGCTCATTCACATCCTCCAACAAGCTCGCGTCCTCCCAGTTCTTATCCCACGCGCCCCTCACTCCCGGGTTCCAAATCGTCGCCAACACGTCCCACACGCCCACGCCCACAAACGTCGCTTCCGCTCGGTAAATCGTCAGCGTCGGGTCGATGGAATTGAGCTGAGTGACCGTGACGCCGTGCGAGTCGGTGATGTGCCGCCACTTCGCCTCGGGTTCTTGAAGGAGCGACGTGAAGTAGATGTAGTTGCGGCGGAGCAGTCCGATAATCTCGTTCGACGTCGACTGCTGCTCCTTGACGTGCCCAGCAGCGACTGATGAGCCGACTCCGTTCGTAGCGGTCGTCGCAATCGTGTCGATCGACTCCTCCGACCTCACGCTGACCTCGTCGCCCAGGATCTCGCCAGGCTTCCTCCGAACGGGACTCCGCTCGTCCCCCTGCTTAGCTGCCAGCTCGATGTTCGCTCCATTCACCCTCACGCCTTTCCCGCCCGGCAATCTCTGAACCCCAATGGAGACCCTCGCAAGAGTCTCCTTGCCCAACACTTTGCAGTGAATGACCCGCAGAACGCTCCGACCGACTCCACCACCAGCAGGAGCAGCTCCAGCCTCGACTCGGTAGCCCGTCTCGACGCTATCGCCGACTTCCTCCACCTTGATCTTGATGTCCCACCCTCCGTCGCCGAGCAGGAGCTCCACCGTGCGCTTCTCGTCCGCCAACACATCCGGCGCCACAGGCGGCGCGACCGCCAAGCTCGCTCCTTCGTCGTCCGGGAGGACGGAGTACGCGAGCTCACCGAGCTCCCTCTCTCTCTCCCACGCGTTCTTGCCCATCTCGACTCCCGACCCCCAGCTCTTGACGAGGGGGAGGCCCCCGCCTACGTCGCGCACAAACGAGACGAAGCTGGCGAGGATGTCGGCGATTTGGGAGTGGTGGGAAGCAAAGACGGCGCCTCGGAGGGACCATTCCCAGAAGACTGTGAGGCGGAGTTTCTGGGGAGTGGTCGACGTGCTGGATGATGCGGCGGTGGAGGAGGACGGAGTTGTCGGCGCGGAGGAGGAAATGGGGGGAGGGTTGGCGGCGGTGGAAGAGGAGGTGGTGGTGGAGGGGAGGAGCTGAATGCACCAACTGAGTAAGGCGACTTCTGAGCGGACGTAAGGCGGGGCAGGGCGGAGGAACGATGGCTCGTCAGCCGAGCGGGGGAGGGAGGTCGAGATGGTGATGAGAGTCGATGGATCGGTCAGCGTTCGGGTGAGGGTTATAGTGTCTCGTGGTCTGTGATGTAAACACATTGTAGTAATTATAATTGCGTGTCAGCTCACGGGCTCTCGGAGAAAGGTGTCAAAAGTGGGGGGTGCCATCGGATGACGCCAACGCGCGTGAAGGAAAAGAAAGGGGAACGCACGAAGCTGGCCATCCGAGCCTGTAGTCCGTCTTTGAAATCCTCGTGCTCGAGTCGATCGTGCTGAGCGTGTGCGAGCGTTCGACGAGCTTGTCCCCTGCGCGCGTTGGTCATCCAGCAAAACAAAGCCGAGCAGAGGAGGGGTCGCGTTGTCAGCACTCGCTCGTTTGGCGGCACATCTTCGCATAAGTGAAGGAGAAGGAAAGGAAAGACCTACAGGAAGACCTGACATCATCCTGCGCCAGCACGGCGCGAAAGCGGTCCAAGTCGACGGCCTCGCTGCCCAACTCGACGTCCGCGACGGCGCGCACGATGTCGGCGTGTCGGCCCTTCTTCTTGTGCACGACGACACTGCTCGGCTCGAGGACGAGCCCTGCCTTGGCCTTGCCCTTGGAGTTGGACGAGTGCGACGCGCTGGACGACGAGGACGAGGGCGAGGGGAGGGGCTTCCAGGATTTGGACGACGAGGACGCGAGGAGGTGGCGAAAGTGCGTGAAGGCCGAGTTGAGGGATTGCGTGTACGCCTCGTGGGTGCTGCCAGAAGTAGTGCGAGAAGTGAGCACAGAAATGCAGCGAGAAATGGGAGGGCGAGCGAGATGGATCAGCGAGCCTGGGGCGCACCTTTCGAACGACTCCATCGTGGCCACCGCTCCGAGAGGCCCAGAGACTGGATTAGTGTAAAGTTTGAAGTATAGAGAGAAGTGTGAGCAGTGACAAGAAGTAGTGCAAGAAACGAGAAGCGACGCCCGAGAACGATCAACAAGCGGGCGCGGGCCAGACGCACGGGTCACAAGATCGCCCGCCGACGACATTCCCCGAGCCAGAGAATGCCCGGGATTTTAGGGGCCAACAACAACTACAGTGACTTGTGACCAGAAGGTGTATAGGAACGTGTAGTTTCCAGGTGATTTGACCATTTGCAGCTCGGAAAGAAGCACCGCTCGCGCTGGAGCCAGCTTGCAAAGAAGGACACGTGGCATTGATGTTTGGCGCACGGCGAACGCGGTGTGGCTCTTGGCTGTTCCTGTTCGGCGGACAATGACCCGTACTGACCATTCGTACTGACCATTCGTGACTATGAGGCCCACAGCACTGCCAGTGGCTGTCTACATGCAACAAGTTCGCTCGTCCGACTCCTGAGGCCAACCCACGCTACTGCGTGATGCTGGTACCGCTGCTGATATGAATAGAACTTGTAGCGTAAACCTGTGCGAGTATAGCTACTTCCATTTCTATGCACACCCTGAAACGACAGCTCGGACCCATCGATGACCCGCAGAAACTCAGGAGTCGTGACCCCCTTGTCGGACGGCCTCGTTGTTTCCGTTACCCCCCTTCCCCTTCTACTTTTCACTTCTTTCTATACTTTTCGCCAGTCCAATCCCAATCCTTCCCTTTTCGTGCCTTTACACCCCAGCGCCAGGTCGCTCCTCCCGTTCCCGCTTTGTCCGTCGGTGTCCGCCCGCTCCGTCTGTGCTCCGCCACCGTCCCAACGCTGTCCAATCTTTTTTTCACCTACAGCTCTACGCACACATTTCTACACAATCGAAAGATGATGACCACGTCGTCACTCTCGCTCGCGGCGACCCTGTTCGCGCTCGCGTCCCTCTCCGCGACCTCGGTCAGTGCCGCTGCGAATGGCCACCAGGCGGTCAGGAGGGCCAGGGGGTTCGGCAAGGTCCATGAGCTGGACAAGAGAGGTTCTGGTGCGTTCTTTCTGCTACTATCTATGGCTGGGTTCTGGGTAGATGGAGGTGTGCGAGCGACGTGGCGGAACCCGAAATACGAGCGGATGGATGGATGGGCTTGGCGAGGTCATGCCGTTGCGTACGAAAGGGGACGTTTCATCCCAAAAGTTAACATGACCGACTTCGGGCCTCTTGATCACCCTTCTTCATGAATTCGTCGACACCTTTTTGACCCTCCTCCCTTTGCTGCCGACGTGTCCCCTCTCCCGAAGCAAGCTAAGGGCCTGAACGATAGGACACCGCTGACAATTGACCTCCTTTCCCTTTTCTATCTACATTAGCTCTCTACCTCAGCCTCGGATCAGGCTCGACCGCCAACACCACCTCGACCTCGTCGTCGTCGACCAAGAAAGCCGCCGAAAAGTCGCTCGCCGCTTCGTCGTCGTCGCTCGGTGACTCGCCGGTGTACAATGTTACTGCGCTTTGGTGGGTCATTGCTTTCTTTAGATGATAGAAGCCGAGCAGAGCGCTGATGCTGTCGACGTTTCGTCAGGTACACGAACAACGGATCCGAGAGCGCCTGCCACACCTACAACACGTCAGTCCCCCTCCCTCCCTCTCCCACGTGCCGACCAGAATCCTCTACTTACCCTAATACCTTTCTGCTCTCACAGCGACGACGAGCTCATCTTCGCCGTCCCCTCCAACTGGTGGGACCCGTCGACCGGGATCGCCGACCCCAACCTCTGCGGCAAATCCGTCCTCCTCACGAACCCCTCCAAAGGGTACTCGATCACCGCGAAGCTTCTCGACAACATTGGGAAACCCAACTGGGCCGGACTGAGTGTCGAGGCGGCGAAGCACTTGGGCATGAACTTTGATGACGGGGAACTGCCGATCACTTACCAGATCTTGAACGTCGTACGTCTCATCCTTTTCACATCCTTCTTTCAGTACTCTCACACTAGAGGCTTCCTGAACACAGAGCAAGAGTATCACCCCCTCAGTCGCCAACTCGAGCCACTACACCTCCCACCCTCAGCAGTACGAGGACGCGGTGGCGTTGAACGCGAGCCGCGCCGCTTCGAACAAGACCACTCACGCGGCCGCCAAGGTTGCCGAAAAGGAGGTCTCGAAGACTCTTCTCCCTTCCACCACCACGGAGGCTTCGACTCTTGCCCGCTCGAGCGCCACCACCAGTGCCAAGGCGTCTTCGTCTTCGTCTTCGACCACGGTCGTCGAGTCTTCCTCTGAGGCCCGCGTTGCATCCACGTCGACCTCGACCGAGGTCTCCAAGACTAAGAGCACCACAACTGAGGCTCCTACGTCCACCAGTAAGTTTGCGGGATCTCAATCTCGCTTTGGAAAAACACGTGGCTCAGAACGCTGAGCGGATCGCCCGTTTTCCCAGCGTCGATGAAGGCTGCCGTCAAAGTCGCTGCCGTTACCACCACCACCACTCAGGCTCCCACTACCATGACCACCACCACTCAGCCTCCCACCACCACCACGACGACGACGACGACGACCACGAGTTTGCCCTTTTCCCTTGCCTCTCTCGCGTCTCCCGCACTGACGATGATCCCTTTCGCCAGCCACCACCGAAGCCGAGACCACCTCGTCAAAGGTCGCCACTGTGACTGGATCGGCCAAGATCGTTCGTACTGGAGGTAGCTACGACAACACTGCGTGGGTGGGATTTCTGGACTTGTTGACGCGATGGCGGGAAGCTGACGTGTCGGGTTTATCGACCGCAGGGTCGCGGATGGGGTGGATCAGGACGCTGCTACGCCTGCTGCTGGGAACTACAAGGTACAACTGCTAAGCAACAGCTTCATGCTCATGAATGGAGACTGACATCGATGCCTTCATTTCGCGTAGATCACCAACGTCGCTCTCGGAGAGGTGCGTTCCGCGTCTTGACCTTTGATGGACCTCCGCTGAAGTTGCAAGACATAGTGCATCACTTTCACCGACAACGGAATCACTTTCGGAGACTGCGACTCGGACGCCGCCGTCATCTCCCTTGCTGTTCGTTACCCCTTTGTCTCCCGAATTGCTGGCAGCTGACGAGTGTCACGTAAAAACAGTACACCAGCACGATCGCGAGTAGCTGGCCGTGAGTGGATTCTCGCTCACCATCCTCAATTCTGGTTTGAAGCTGAGTCGTTGAATCGCACCAGCGTCATCAACACCGATGCGGGGGTCACCAACTCGGATCTCGCCGCCGACAAGAAGACATTCCTTCTTCAGGGCTCCACGGGCTCGTGCAGTGAGTTTCTCCTTAACGGGTTTGTTGTGGTCTAACGAAACTGAAACTATTTGGTATATAAGGTGCTGCTCAGGTCTGTCATTCTCGTACAGCCGGCTAGCCCTTTGACTGACCTCGTACTGGTTCGCCTACCCAACAGTTCATCCACCCCGCCGACGGTGGTGACGGATAGTAAGTCTCCTCTGACCCTCCACTGGGGAGACTTCAAGCTAATCGCGATTCGTTATAGCAATGACGTGATGAGTGAGTCCTCTCCTTGTGAAGATCGCGCCTGGAAGGCCACTGACACCGCCGCCGGGTTTCGCAGCGAGCTACAACTGTTATGACAAGGCGTCCTCTCCTCTCGTCAAATTCATCTGGGTAGGAAAACAACTTCTTCTTCTTGGGATACATCTTTCCTAATTTCTTCGACGCCCCCAGTACCTCGTCCCCTCGTCCGACTCTTCGGCCCTCTCCAAGAGGTCGAGCGAGACCTACTTCCTCCTCTCGGCCCAGGTTCGTTCGCACCTCGGTCAATGACTGTCTCATACACTTTGCTGATTGACGACATTCCAGAATATTGGCACGATGGTGACTTCCGCCCTGACCGGCGCCAACAAGGCGGCCTTTGACGACCACCTCGGAATCGGTACGTCCATCCGCACGGCTGACGTGGTAGCCATGCAGAGCACTGACGTCCCCCTGCACCAGCGTTGACGGACCTTGATGTCACCGACGAATGGGAGCTCTTCACCATCGAGTCGGCTTAAAACACCGGTTCTTCCAAATAATCGTGGACACTTGCTTGCTTTCGGCTTCCCTTTGATACCCTCCGCCTCCCCCCGTACCTTCCCCGTTCCCTTCGTAGCCCTTTGAAAGTGCTATCGCAGTTCATCTTTCCCCCTAAAGCTCGAGTACAAACAAAGCCTCAGTCAAGTCAGGGCCTTCAACGCGGTCGCTCGCAACTCGAAGGCCTCTGTTCGCAACCAAACTCTCAAACCGGCTGCAAACTCCCAGTGTCCATGTTTCTCCCACCAACCTTAATACAACCGCCCACTCAGCACGCCTCTCAACCTCTCCACCCAAGCCCTAGTCCACCCCCGTTCCCTAACACCCAAGCTCCTCGCAACCGTTCCAACGATCCACATCGGGACAAGACTGATCGCGATCATCCTTCCCGCCCATTTCTGGAGAAAAGTCGGAGAGTAGGGCTTGATGAGGAGGAAGTGGGAAAGGAATTGGCGGGATTGGAGGTGGGTTGGGTTGTGGAAGGAGAAGATTGAGAGGAGGGTGCGGCGGTAGTAGCTGGTTGCGTTGAGAAGGTGAGAGTGACGTGGCCAGTGCGGAGGAAGTTCAGGGCGGTGAGTTGACGGCAGTAGTGAAGGGAAGGGGTTTAAAAGTGTCGAAAACAATCAGGTTAGTTGCAAAGCTAAAGAGTAACGAGAAAATGGACATGCCTTGCGCTCGGGCTTCTAGGGCCGACGATGCGCCCCTCGCCTCCGTTTGACAGATAAACCCCTACCCACGCTGTAGCTTTTCCCAGAGTCACATCTGGATCTCCACCAGCATACAGCTCGCACTCAACGCGCACCAGCGTCTTTCCCTCGGCCTCGATCCTCTGACGCACGGTGTTGAACGCCGTCGAGGACAGCTTGAACACAACTCCCTGCACAGCACTTTGCGGTCAATACGATGAAATGAAAACCACAGTAATAAGAAATACACACCTCAAGCGGTGGGACCTGGCCGCCCTCGAAGGCCGTCCCCGGCGTACACCGCTCCCACAACCACCGCTGAAAGTCGACGCCTTCGGCATCCTGTCCACCGGTGGCCTTCAAGCTCAACTGTCGTCCAGGCTGGTCATTGAGACCTTTAACAATCACGCCGGAGTACACTGGCTCGTAGTAGGGGATGCCTGGAGTGTCGAACGAAAGAACCGCCGTTGGACAAGTCGCCGTCGTCGACGAGAGTGGCGTGTGTGGGGATAGAAGGGCAGAGAGAAGGGGTGCTGGGCAGTTGTAAGGAGTAAGCTCAGCTTCTCCGTCATTTCAAGAGATTAAAACAAAGCGATCACTCACGAGACAAGTTTGCGCCGGCAACGAGGAGGTTCTGCGTCTCCTGATCCGCGGATTCGCTGCTAGCGACACCGGCGGTCTTTCCAGCGTGGCTAGGAGCAGCTTTTGTGACCATTCTGATTGTTTCCGAGCTGTTTGCGAGTGTAGAGAGGTGGTGGGCGCGGGAGGAATGGACGGGAGGGTTGGCGGTCGGCGGAGAGAACGTGCGCGCGTCGGAGGATGATGAGCGCGTGTCGTCGCCTGAGCTCCAGCGGCGTCAGCAGGCCTGCAGTGCTGGGTTCAAAGTGATGATACTTCTCACAGTAACCAGAAGAGCCAGTAGTGTCAAACTTGCCGCTGTTTGCGAGCTCGCAACGGTTGAAACGCGAGAGACGAACGCACGGCGGAATTGACCGGCGCCCCCGCCGTCACGCGATCCAAATAAAAATCATCCAAATCCGTGGACTTTGACTTTTGCGAGTGTTTATCCAGGAAAAAGAAGGATTTTTAAGTGGGGTCGACCACAGTTGCTTGTTTAGGCTTCTGTGGCGTACGGTAAGCCTGCGGAAAGAGTCGAAGCGCAAGACACTGACGTGGCGCATATGACTGGCCCGCCCTCGCGGACCGGACCCTTCTTCACCAATCCCAACTGGCCGAGACTGTCTTGCCAAGGGGTCTGGACACACAAGTCACACGATGTCTGGCTGTGAGTCCTGCCTCCACTTGTCCTCTCGGCGGCGCCGGCACCAGCTTGCCGCCCGAAGCCGCATTCCCGGCCGGCTTTGTTCTCAACTAACTCATCGCGGGGCTCCTTCGAAGGAAGCTCTTTTTCCCTTCTCTAACTCACTACAGCAAATCTCACAGTATGGTCAACACATCTACCAGCTTATCCAGTGTCCAAGGGGACGACTTCGTGTCGAAGGGATACGACCTCCGACGGATGCACCTCGAGTCGACGACCGGCGGTCAGGTACGGCTTTATTCGTCGCCCCTCCATTCCTCCAATCCTTTGATGCTAAAGTCGATTGACTTTCTAGATTCCTCTTACGCACCTCGGATGGCTGCCTACTTTGCCTGCCACTGCATCCGACGAGGAAATCCGAGAAACGCTCGAGAGGGAGGGCGTGGTCCACCTGAAGGGTGTCGTCCCCCGGGAGACGGTGCTGGAGGTCAGGAGAAGGTGAGTTTGAAGGTTCGTATGGGAGTCAGCTTAGCAGCTGAACATCTGTCATTTTTTCAGGTACTTTGAATACGTCCAGGCGTTAGGCGTGCTCAAGGAGGGCACCGCGCCCGTCGACGGCATCTTCTGTGGCGGAGTACGTCGTCTTTGGGCCGTTCGTCACCCACCCTGCTAATTTTTCTCCTGATTTCGGTCAGAACCCACTCGACTTTGCTGGCCCAGGTGTGGCCTCCCAGGTGGGCAAAACCATGGACAACTGCCCGGACCTCAAACTCAGCGTCGAGGCGGGCATGGCGGATTTCATCAACGAGTTCGCGACCGATCACCGTGCGCAACATTCTTTCCTTGATGCCGGTCAAAAATCTGACGACCCTCAACAGACATAATGGACGTCGTGAAGCGCATCAAGCCTCACTGGGCCGACCCGATCCTCTTCAAGCGTCAACTCCTGCGTTCCAACATCCCGGGCGTGAGCCCTCGTTCCCTCCTCTGCCTCCAACAATGTGACTAAAGCATCTCCACAGTCCGAAGGAAGTGCCACCAAAGTCCACTACGACCAGAGTACCTCTTTTTCTTGCCCCATTCTCTCTCCAATCAGACAGCTGACCATCCCATCCAGTCTTCCTCCGCGCCGCCCCTCCGACCTCCCTAACCGCCTGGGTCCCAATGGGCGACATCAGTCCCCTCTCCGGCGGCCTCCTCTACCTCGAGAAATCCGTAGACTTGGGCTTAGAGATTGAGAACGAGTTCACGGAGATGAACAAAGGGCTGACCGAGAAGGAGAGGCTGTCGGCCTTCAACGTCAACGTGCGTCCGTCCCTTTCCGCCGATCTGCTGTTGCCATCAATCCATGCTGACTTCCTCCCATGCGAACAAAGATGGTCGAACGGGGCTTCCTCACTCCCAACGCCCCCGGATTCTCCACGAAGCACTCCAAGAAGTGGCTCGTAGGGAACTACGAAGCTGGCGGTACGCCCCACCACGTGTTCCACCTCCACGCTCTCACACTGACCCCATCCCCTGCCTACCTGCAGACGTCGTCTTTCACCACCCCTGTGCCATTCACTGCTCCTCAACGAATAATGATCCTGAGGGCAGGATCAGGCTCGCGACGGACCTCCGATTCGCGGACAGAGAGCAGAAGCACGACGAGAGGTGGGCGAAGAACTACTTCATCCCGGGAGATGGACTTTAAGAGCGACTTCGGGGTACGCTTATGCACAGCTGTTTTTGTGTTACGTAGTCCTAATAACTGTCCTCATAACGCTGCCTTTATCGAACACGTGAAGCCACGCTCCCCTCCTTCTCTTCCCAAGTGCGAAAGGAAACGAGAAGACAATGTGGAGGGATTGACGCAAAGCATTAACATTCGTGAAACAAAAGGTTCAAAGTTCGTAGTAGCGATAAGGAGGTACTAAAAACTAAAACGGATGGGAGAGGGAAGGATGGAGAAAAACGCAAGACGATCCTTTTTTTTTGAGTGGGGACGTCGGGAAGCGAAAAGCTCAAGCTGAACGAAGCACAAAGCGTTAGATCAAGGTGACTAAGTAGCCTTTCCAAAAAGAGCGCACCTCAGTGACCGTTCCTCCCGTTCGTAGCGCCGCCATTGTGGCTCGAGAGCGCCGCATCGGCCTTGGCCAAGTCGCCCTCCGAGAGGACCTTAGATCGGCCAGCCTTTCCAGGGGTGGTCTGACCCGAAGCGTGGCCAGAGCTGACACTGCCGGAGCGCTTGTTGCCTTTCAAGACGATGGGCTGTGGACGACGGGGGTATGGGTCAGTTCGCGTTTCGCGGTGGCGAAGAGTGGTGACGTGAAACACGTACGAAGGGGTAGCTGTCGTCCTCGTCCTCCTTGTGCCCAATCATAGACTCCCAGGACTGAGTGCCCATCTGCAATACCACCTCGTCAGCAGCTTTCGCGAAGACGACCAGCGTCCAAAAAAACGCACGTAGTCCGATGTTCCGAGACCCTCCATCTCCTCGGTCAAAGTTCCAATGTCGCCAGGAGCTGCACGGAAGCAAGGTCAATCACCAACTTATCTCAAAACTCCTCGACCAAACTCACTCATCATGCCCGAAAGGAACCTCGGCGACCCGGGCGCACTCATCGGCCTCGCGATCCTGACGTTGCCCTCGGCGAAATCAAACTCGTCGTCATTGAACGAATCGGGGTACGCCCTCCTGAGCGCCAACTGCCTCGCCTTGGCGTACTCGAGTCCCATACGCTTCCAATCGAGGAGGTCCGAGAGACGCTCGACGCGGTTACGCTGGTTGATACGCTGACGACGGGTCTTGGTCGCGAACGAGAGCATCTGGTCCGTGAGCTGGTTGACCGAGTCCTCGACGGACTTGGCGCGACGGTCAACGATGTAGATACCTGAGAAGAGGAGCGAATCAGTTTGAGAGCTGAAGGAACTTTGACGCAGAAGAAAACACACCGTAGTCCTCGGAGTTCTCGATGAGCTCGTCTACAAGCACACCAGGAAGCGTCAGCATCTACAAGCCAAAAAAGCGAGCAAGAAGATGAACGCACCCATGAAGCACCCGAAGCCAGACAAGTTGGTCGTGATAGAAGGCAAACCCATGACGGTGCACTCGGCAGGCGTGTAACCCCAAGGCTCGTAGTCTGCCAACACCCCAAATCAGCTCCTCTCCTCTCCTCCTCTTCATGAGAATCTCTCAAGACTCACAACTAGGGAAAACTCCCAAATGACAACCCCTCACAAACTCCTCATAATCCAACCCCAGGATCGGGTTGTTGGCATTCAAGAACTCGGGGTGGAAGATGACCTTGACCCTGTCTGACCCGCGGTTGAAGAGCTGCACCCTCCGGATCTGGTTGAGGATCGGGTCGTTCGCGTCGTCCGACATGTTGTGGGTCGTGACGGGAGGAAGCGAGTTGCGACGGAGAGCGAGGACACGACGCTTGAGGAGGATCTTGTCCTCGTCGGAAAGGAGCGTCGCAGCGTCGGGGACTTCGGTGCCGTGCTCGCTACAAAGCCCAATCACCCATCAGCTTCCATCCGCGTCGCTCCAAACAAACGCTCAAAAACTCACCCAGTGTACCTCGCCGTCCTCTCGAACAGCCTCGCGCCAATCCTGTTCTGGATCTCGGTGACCGTGTCCCGAAGCTGCTTGGTAACGGCCTGACCCTTGAGCGCCTCGATCGTGTACGAGTTGGTTGCGGCGGGCATGATGATGAACGCGACGACGGTGACTTTCGAGCCCATCTGCTGGAGGCGGTAGTTGAGGCCTGTCACAGTAGTTCGGGTTAGCGGCCTCTTCTCGCTGATGTCAGAAACAAGAGCCGGACGTACGAGCGAGACCCTCAATGAACATGTCGACTCCCTTGTTACGGTACTCGTAACGTCCGGCAGTGAAGAAGTAGAGCCTGTTCATATCTTCCCATCAGCCTCGCTCCAGCGCCACCCGCCAGCAACAAACAAAACACGCACGTGTTATCGAGATCAAAGTCGTAGTGTCCATAAAAGTGACCCCTCACAAAGTCGTTGATCTTCTGCTTCGAGACCTGGTGCAAGTTCTGGAACTCGTGCATTGCCGAAAACTTGGTGACGTTCAGTCCGTTCGGAAGGACTCCGTCTGCCCGCCAAACACCACGTCAGCTTTCCCCCTTCCCTCTCCCTTAGCAGCCAAACATGCTCACCCGGCTTCCTCTTCAACAAATGCTCCGACTCGTAAGCGGTGATATGCGAAACCGTCGTAAACACGTCCGCCGTGTGCGCCGCGCTCCTCTCGATGCAGTAGCGGTGGTAGATGCCCCTCTTGCCCGCCTCGTGGTCGACATCAAAGTACGCGAGGTTGTTGTAAAAGTCGACGGATCCGGCACAGAGGTATCGGCCGAGGAGGGTCGCGTGGGTCGTGAAGACGGTCGTGACGTCGAGAGCGCGCTTGCGGCAGAGAGGGAGCGCGAGACCTGGAGGAAAAAGTTAGTGGGAGCAGAGGAGTGAGGAGATGGGAGGTGACGGACCAGCTTGCCACTCGTGGAAGTGAGCAATGATCGCCCTGTTCCTCTCGTGCAGCGAGAACTCTCCCAAAAACCATGCGGAGAGGTATCTGGAGGGGAACACGTCAGCTTCCTCTTAACTCCGACCAACGAGCGATAAACAAGAAGGCACCCGAAAAGGATCGTCTCGTTCGTCTCCGAGTCGTTAGGAGGCGTGGGGATGCCAGCGAGGTTCCAAAGGTCCGTCTTCCACTCGTTCAAGCGGTCGTATACTGACTATTTGCGCCCACGCTCCAGGGTCAGCATCATCCCCAGCATGGAGCGGCAAAAGAAGGAAACGCACTCCAGTGTCAAACAACAAGACCCTCGGAGCACCCTCGATAAGCCACCTTCCGTAGAGGAACTTGACGCCTCGCTCGCGCATGGCGGTGAGCGTCTTGCGGAGAGGGACCTCGGTCACTCCGATGTCTGCGGCGACGCACAAGCGAGAGAATCAGCTTGCTTCTTCCCTCAGCCATGCTGACATACTAGCAGCCCAATTTCATGCAAACGTCCCTCTCCATCAATCGCTCAATTCCTCCCCTGCCCCACGCCGTCCTGCTCCCAACGCTGAGCGCGCAAATTCGATTCGAAAAACGCACCTTTGTTGCCAACGACCTCCCAATCAATAGCCTCAACCTCCATAGGCGCGCTCTTGTAGCTCAGCGGCCCGAGGAGGAGGTAGCGGTCGCCATACTCCTGGCAAGTGACGGGAGCTTTCGTCTTGACGACGGTGTAGATACCTCCGACTGCGTTTTGGTGGACACATGGTCATTGAGTTGAGGGTCGGTGGACGGTCAGGGACGGGGTGTCGATGGAGTAGGCAGGGAGATGGAGGAGAGTGGGGGGGAGGTGGGGGGAGTGTCGGTGGTGTTTGGACGATGTCGGAAAGGGAAAGGAGAAGCAGAGTCAGCGAGATGGTCCTTCCAAACGATCAACTAATGATAGATATAGCTCCACGCCTTCCTCCTGCAGCTCCATTGACCCCCTACGAGGTGCACCCCATCAACCCAACACACCGATCGAAGGCCGTCATCGAGGTCTCGACCAGGTCGTGCGCCGTCCACCCTCGCCGTCACATCATCCGCCAGGTGCCGAATCCCTGCTACTGGATAGGGCAAGATGGCAGGATTGGAGGGAAGCATCGATGCAGATCGGTGGACGCGAGGGCGAGGATGGGAGCGAGCGAGGGATGAGACAGATGGCAGGTGACTGGCCCCCCGCCGACCGAGTCTCACCCCTCGTCGGCGGCTATCGAGGAGCAGCAGGTCGTGGCAGGAGTGGAAGTGGTGATGAGATGATGGAAAGAATGGATCGATTCTGTCCATAGTCGGAGGTGCGTGGTCGCCGGCCGGAACGAACGAGAGGTGCCGTCATGATGCCCTCGAGGTGCCTCCTTCTCTCGTCCCTCGCACTTCTCGCACCATTTACCGCAACAAGAGCACCACAGAAAAAAAGGGTATGAACTGACCTTTGCTGTGAGCGAAAGAATGGAGAGGAATCGGTCAGCTCGCGGTCCCCCAACCCGCATCCCACAGGGCTGATCCTCGCTCCCCCACCCAAACAGCGACGACGACGACGAGAGCAACTCACTTTGCGACCTCCCAGGCTGCTTCGACCCTGTGGCAAGGTAAGATATAGTTAGTTCTAGTCGTATCACTCGAATCGTGAAAGAAATGACGCCGCACAAGAGCTGCAACGAGGGCGGGACCCGGACGATCAGCTCGCGGCTCCGTTCAAGTTCGGATCAGGGCAGGGAGGGACTGACATGGTCGTGGATGGATCGTTGCTGTGCCATCCTCTGTCGCAAAAGTGATGGAAGAAATGGGAAAAAGTAGTGAGAAAAGTGAGGGGAGGGAGGGAGCGAAGTGTGGAGAGTTTGTGGGGCTCTCGAGCTAGGCGTCACGCCGGAGCCTGAGACACCACTGACGCATCAGGGGGTTAATCGAGGGTTCTTCTTTTCATTTCTTGCATCAATTTCGTGACAGTTGTCTTTTTGCACTGTCAGCATGTGGAGTTTCTCCAAAGTTGCTCTTCTCTTCGCTTCTGTCGTTTATGTCCTGTTCTTCCAGCGGGTGTAGTAAGTGAACTCTGTCTGACACGTGGTCCAATGAAGCAGCTCTCCCGCAAAGTAAGCTACGGACTGTCCAATTTGTCGTGATCCTGGATCAAGTCCAAAAAAGGGAATGGCTTTTATCTGAACAAGGGGCCACGTATTCACTAGAGTCTGTGGTCCGCGGACTTGATGCGCACGACTCTGTTCGCCAACGCTCGCTCACGCGTTCTCCGCAACTTTCCACCAGCAGGCTGCAGCCCTCAAAGTGTAGCATGATTGCCTAGCAGCCTTTCATTTCTCTCTATACTTCCATTTCTATCACCACCTACCGTCCATCGTGACCCATGCCACCGCCGCCGCCGGAGAGCGATGGCCCTCCGCTGTCCATCAGCCAGCTCGCGGACCTCGCCACCTCATCGCTCGTCTGGGACGCCACTCAGCCGCTGAGAAGATACATCGGGGCAGTCAGGCAACTCGTGCAAGAGTGCGTACACTTCTATCCGATCTATCCGCCGGGAAGCTGGCCGCGAACCGCGCGCGGAGGAGCAGACAGGAGGGTCGGGGATCGCCCGCTTTGTCGTTGGAGAGGTACGAAGGGATGGGAGCTGATCATAGGAGATTCTTTCTATTCATGGCCACAGGAGTAAAGTGTATCAAAAAGAAGGCGACCTCGACGTGAGTCTCTTCCGTCCAGCGCGCGAGGACACGGACAGTCCGGAGCATCGGAGATGGAGGGAGAGCTCATCCGAAATGAAGGTACTTGGGCAGGAGCTGACCCTACTTTATCTTCACTACAGAGAGCATTCGTACTGGCGGTCAAAGTCAACACGCTCACGACAGACCTCCTCCCAAACCGACACCCGGAGTGGCCAGCGCTACCCGCTGCAGCGAGGGCTCAGATCGCAAAGGTTGGTCTCGATCTTGTCTATAATTCGTCTATTACCACCCCTTCTACCTCTGCCTGCAACTTTCTCTACCTTCTTCCCGATCCTCGCCCACCCAACCCCGCGCGTACTCAACGGCAGCAGCGCGCTCGCTGCGTACACCCTTCGCCAGCCTTACTCGAACGCGCCATGCTGACCCTTCAAATCTTCCCCCCATTTCCCCCAAAATTCTCTACAGGACTCCGAGAACATTGGTCTCCAGATCTCGGAACTCAAGCGTCTCATCTCCGCCCGCTTCGAAGCCTACGAACGCGGCCATGCCTTTGTTCCTCCCTCCCGCCCAGCATCAGCAGCGACGACCAAATCGAGTCCGGCTACCCCAACCTCGCCATATATCGCCAGAGCGACCGTCGCTCCAGGGAGCACTCCGGCGCTGACGCTGAAGAACACGGTTCAGCCTTCGACCAACACCATGTCGTCCTCCCCTGCCGTTCCCGACTTTCTCGGTACTCGTCCGCCGGTAGGGAAGGAAGGGAGAGCGGCAAAACTCAAGCGAAAGTTTGGCGTTGGGAAGAACAAGGATCGGGAACGGCGCGTTGAGTTACTAGTTGAGCCAGGGGAGAAAGTCGATGTCGAGGACGAGGCGATTAGGGACGAATGGACGCTGGTGGATGAGAAGGAGAAGGAGAGGAGGAGGGAGTGGGAGGTTCCGGATGTGAGGATTGAGAGGACGGAGGAGGTGAGGAGGGGGAGTATGCCCATGCCGGGGGAGGACGATGAGGAGGAGGAAGAGGACGGCATGGGGTATGGTGGGAGGGGCGGAGGGATCCCGTGCGTCTCTCCTTTTTCCCCTCCTGAGTAAAAGCAACTGATTTTAGGCTTTCTTAGGTACCAAGCACCGCCATGGGCTCGACAGCCACCTCTACAACACCGCCCATCCTCGACCACGTCACTCTCCTCCGACTCGGCCCCTTACGCTCACCCCTCCTACCCACAACAACAACAGCAACAGCAGCAGATCCCCTACGCCGCTCCTCCGTCTTGGGCGGCCTACCAATCCTCACCTCTCCAACCGCAATACCCTCCACCTCGACAGACCTGGCCCTCATACCCGCACCCCACCCCACCGGCGGCCTACAACCCCCCTCCACCGCCATCGCAGCCCGGCAGCAGCCTCCAGCGATCCCCGAGTCGGCTCACGACCTCTCATCAACAACAACAAGGATTCACGCCCTCGTCCTCTCTCCCTTCGCTTTCCGCTTCGACGAACCTCCACAGCCTCGCCCAAGGCCAGTCCTACACCGCTCCGCACCAACCCAGCTACCCTACCCGCCCGACCTACCCTCCATCCTCACCCCTCGCCCCTCAGTACCCCTCCTCCTCCTCCGCACCATTCCCCTATTCCTCTCCTCCCAAACCTCCGCGACCACCACCATTACCCACGCTCCCCGTACCAGCCCCACCTTCCCTCAACCGCGCACCGTCACCTCATTCTGCTGCCCCGACACACTCTTACTCCTCTTTACCTGCCTCTCGCACCAATCCACCCGCTTCAACCCAACTCCGCCCTTCCGCGCCTCCCGCTCCGATCCCTTCCGTTCCACCAGCCGCTACGGGACTCGTGCGAACGTCGAGTATGGCTGCGCTTCCGGTGGGGCTGTTGAACAAGCCTAGGTGGGCGCCGCAGAAGAAGGCTGTTGAAAATGGGAGAGCGAGTGGGGAGAGGGACGCGGGGATGATGAACTTCGGGATGGCGAGCTTAAGTGAGACGTTGGTGGAGGAAGAGGAGCTTGGTGCATTCCTCGTTTTCTCTTCTCTAGAGAGGAGAAGAAGAGGCACTGATGCATTGGTTTTGAACGACAGCAAAAACGGAAGGAGGTCAGCCGCTGAGGAACGTAGTCCTCCCGATTGACCTCATGCCGCATTTCGTGAAGCTCGCAAAGGCGAACACTGAGAGGGGGATCGAGACTTGTGGGCTTCTCATGGGGACTTTGGTCCGTCGTCCTTTCCAGCTTCTTCTTCTCACTTGCTGATTGTGATGCTTTTGGTAGTCGCACAATACCTTCAGCATCACACACCTCCTCGTGCCAAAACAAGAAGGCACGACAGACACGTGTACTACCACCGCACCGGAAGAAGAGTTCGCTTTCCAGGACGAACGCGATTTGATGACGCTCGGATGGGTCTGTCCTCCCCAGTTTTTTTTCTCTCTCTCCTCCCCATAGCTGACCTACGAAGGAAAGCAATAGATCCACACGCACCCAACCCAAACGTGCTTCATGTCCTCGCTCGACCTCCACACGCACGCTTCGTACCAAGTCATGTTGGCCGAGGCCATCGCGATCGTCTGTGCGCCGAAACATGATCCCGGGTTTGGGATCTTTCGGTTCGTTCCCTGTGGCTTTTGATTGGTTTCGGCGAGAGGCTGATGGTGGGAGGGTGGTGGCAGGTTGACGGACCCGCCTGGGTTGGAGACGATCGTCAAGTGTGATACGCCGGGGATGTTTCACCCCCAGTACGTCCCTCCTTCTTTACTGATCTGAAATACTCCTGACTCCCGGTTTTCGCACCCAGTCCCGATCTACCGATCTACACCGACACGGACCACGGGCACGTCCAATTGAGATCGAGGGCCAAGTTCGAGAGTCATGATCTTAGGAGACGATAGATCCGTAATCGGTTCGTTCATGCATGAGTACCTTTCGTTGATCTTTTTGTGTATTATCACTGCCTTTGCGTTCACGACTGTTCGACAAAACCACGTGACGAGGACGCGCTGCCCTTCACAACGCGCTACAAACATGTTGCGTTTCCACCAGCCTCCAAGTCATCTCCGAATCATCTCCTTCTCAATCGCCTCCTTTGGATCGGGCCTTCCTCCATCGGGAGCCAACGCTCTCCCGGGCGCTGAAGATATCCGACGAGCCGGATGCCAAGTGGTGCGTGACGCGTTGAGTAGTCCTGGATCGCGAGCCTGTCGCGAGTCTTGGTTGAGCGAGATGGAGCGCCCCATCGCCGCTTGTTCACCGAGAGCTGGCCTTCTCTTTCTACCACGCCCTTCCAGTTCTTCTTTTCCCGCTTCGCTTTGAGCTTTTACGACGCGTTCCCAGCACCACTCATACGCCCTCCTGCCCCTCTCCGAGCGCGCGACGGAGGCAAGCAGCACCATGTCGATCTCGCCGAAAGTGCTCGACACCTCGAAGCTCCAAAACGAGGCCACGAGGACTCGAGTGGAGGATGAGGAAGTCAGAGGGCAGAGCGACGAGTCGCTCCTCCACACTCTCTCGTTTGTCCTTCCCCTTCCTCTCGAAAAACTCACGTGGCTCACCTTGATCCCCGTCTCCGCAACGCCGGACAGGCTGTACGAACGCAAGTCCCTTCTAGTCGACGAGGAGCTCAACAAGATGGGGTTGGGGAGGTACCAGATCTGTATCTGGTTTTTGTGTGGTTTTGGATACATGTTGGATCTGATGTGGGCTGGGGCTTTTGGATTGAGTGCGTTGCGGATTCCTTCTTGTTCGCACGACGAAAGCTGATGGTTCGAGGGAGGAAACAGTCTCAACCCCGAGTGCGTCTGATGCTATCAGCTGCTTTATGGAATGAAAGCTGATGATTTCGAATCCAGTTTTCCAAGAGCTCAACATCACTGGAGGCGCTCAGACGGACATCTCGACCGCGTTCTCCGCCGGACTCGCTGGCGGCGCTCTGTTCTGGGGGCTCATGGTCGACATCATAGGTGAGTGGTATTCATATTCTCAACCTCAACCAAGCCCTTAATTGGTGAAGATCAGGACGCAAGTGGAGCTTCAACCTCACCTGCCTCATCGCCTCCATCTTCGGCACCCTCGTCGCCGCTCCATCCAACTACGGCGGGATCTGCGCCCTCTCCGCCTTCTGCGGCTTCGGACTCGGCGGAAACGTTCCTATCGACTCGACCATTGTCCTCGAATACCTCCCGCAAAACCGTCGCTGGCTGCTGGTCCTGCTGTCGAGTTGGCAGCCAGCGGGGTTAGTCATCAACGCGGCGATCGCGTTTGGGTTGGTGCCCAAGTATCGGTGCGACCCGAATGCGCCGACTTGTGCAAAGGGAGATAACATGGGATGGAGGTACTTGATGATTGGTAGGTGCACTCATTGAGCTTGTGTTGCGTAGAGCAGAGGTGCTGATGGCTGGATCCACGCAACAGTCCTGGGAGCGATCACGTTGACGGTCTTCCTCCTCCGATTTGTCGTCTTCACATTCCACGAGTCGCCGAGTAAGCCTCAGATACTCTCAAAAGTGAGCTCCAGTAATCTGATCGTTCCATCGCCCTCATGCAGAGTTCCTCCTCGCACGTGGCCGAGACGAAGAAGCGATCCTTGTGATCCAGCGCGTCGCCGCGTTCAACCGCCAACCCGTCCCGACCCTCACACTTGCAGACTTGAAAGCGCTCGATGACGAGTACGTCGACAACAAGCACCTTGACGACAGTGCCGACCGCAAGACGGCCATCGGTGTCGTGAAGCACGCGTTTGCGCAGTTCAAGCATCTCAAAGGCTTGTTTAAGAACAGGTGAGTGTCTCTTCTCCAGCAATGAGCTACCTGAATTGACAGGCGTGTGACCAGATCCACAACCGTCACCATCATTCTCCTTCTAATTACCTACGCCGGAGATTTCTGGTCCTTCACCCTCGCCGGATCATTCCTTCCCATCATCCTCGCCCGGGCCGGCCAGGACGCCAACCAGTCTGTCGCAGAGACGTACCGTCAATAGTGCGTTCTTCCATTCATTTCATCAGAGTCCATTGCTGATTCCCGACCCCTATCAGTATCTACATCGACCTCCCCGGCATTCTCGGCACCGTGATCGGAGCAGCGATGATCGAGGTACCAGGACTGGGACGCAAGTGGTCCCTCGTCCTAGGAGCGGTACTTCAAGGAGTAGCGATGGCGCTGTTTACTCAAGCAAAGACGATCAAGGCCCAGGTCGGGCTCAACGCGTTCGAATACGTGATGCAGTCGCTGTTCAACGCTATCCTCTAGTGCGTCCGCTATCTTCTTCCAGGCTAATGAGTGATCTATGCTGATGCATCTCTACGCTTCGCAGCGGTTTCACTCCGGAAGTCTTCCCCGCTCCATTCCGAGGCGTAAGCCCCATCCCTCCACCACGTGTTTCTTCACCTAACCCAGTCTTTTGCCCTACACAGTCCGCCGCGGGCCTCTGCAGCAGTTTCGGACGAGTGTCGAGCATCATCGCTCCCATCGCCGCACGACCTTACATCGATGGAAACTCGGACGGCGTGCTCTGGCTCGCGTGCGGCGGAATCTGGTTGGCCGCTGTCGTGCTTGTCTTCCTGCCAGTCGAGACACGGAAGAGGGCCAACTACTAAGAAACTCAGTGTTTGGGATTGCCTGGTAGACATACTTATTGAACCTGATTTGTTTTTTTGGAGTTGTACTGAAACTCATTTTCGACATTGAACTCAACGACTTGACGCCCTTTTGAGAAAGACGAAGCCCTCTACAAAGGGTAGACGTAACTCAGATCCTCAAAGTCCGTCTGAAGAAGGTCTATCAGTTTCCGTTTAGCTCTTGAGATTGACACTGAACTCACCAAGTCCAACTGTCCATGAAGTACAGTGACGAGCTCGCCGTCCGCCTCCTGGACTTTCGCAAACTCCTGCACACCTCCCGCCGCCGCCAGCTTCTCTGCCCTGATACGATTCTGCCGCTTCAGATGGAAGTGAATGGCGATGATAGTCAAGGGAGCCGCGACCCATCCGAACGCGATTTGGATGCCCCAGGCCATCTAAGGAGTAACAGGGCATGAGCTTACGTCGATCGACCGTAAAGAAAGGCGACACGCACGTAGTACCTAGGTTGATCTTTCGCCTGCCAAAGTTGAGGGGAAATGATGTTGCTGAGCGAGTACCTGTAGAGTTTTCAAGGCTTCAGACGAGGAGGCCTTTTTGGACGCTACGTGTGGCTCACGTGAAGATAAACATCTGGGTCATTGTGACTCGCTGTTGATGATACTCCGGGTGAGCTTTAGACGTACGAACAAAGATAAAGTACCACACCTTTGTGTGCCCTGCGTTGGAAGAGTTGGCCCAAAGCAGGGAGTTGGCATACGCAACGCCCCAAGTCATATTGGCGAGAAGGGAGGCAAGGAGCCCGACCTTGTTGCTCCAGGGGAGTGCGACCAGCTGAGACGTACGCGAAAGATAGTCAGACAGGATCAAAACGTTATAGGTACAGAGAAGTAGCGGGCTCACTAAGATGCCGGTCACCAGCGCCGGGACATACCACATGACGATGATCAACGCCGTCCGATTCTTCCACCTCCTTTGCTGCCACGCCGAGGTGACTTGAGCAAAACACCCGACCGCCGTGCCAATCATTCCAAGAAGGAGTGTGTCCTGATAGGTTGGGTCCTTTTCAACGGTGCTGATCCACACTGGCATCAGAATAACGCACCAGGTTTGAGAATCCCCAGCCAACGATGATCAGGTTCTCTTGATTGCCGAGGCTGGCGGTGTCGCCGTCAGCATCTCCTGTAACAATATGGAAGAGACTGTGACAAATCTCACTTGTTCGGGATTTCCTGCGAGAGGTCAAGCGATCAGTACAGACCCCGAAGAAGCGAGGGCTGGCAGCCAAACTCACCTGAAGGAAGATGTGAAGCGCAAACAGCCAGCACTTTGGGTCTCGGAGCTGTGATCAGATCCTCCGTCAGTGCATTTAGCTCTGCAAACTGAGGACGGGAATGACATACCGCCTCCCTCATCTGGTAGGCTTTGTACTTTTTGTTCTCAATCGCGGAGTTGTTTACCTGCAGCCTTCGGATAGCCCAAACTGACGAGGGAGGAGGAGGTCAGACAAGCCCACTTTCATGTAGAAACGTGCATACCCTTCTCTTCGGCCGAAAGGAAGCGCGCCTTCGAAGGGTTGTCGGGCACGATCACAAAGATGAAGGCGGCGACGAGCACTGCAGCCTCCTAGTCAACAGTAGTCCCCATCTAGCAAAAGGGACACATAGCTTACAAGTCAGACCTCCAAGGATAGCGAAGAAAAGGCGCCATGGGTGAATGATGCTCTCATTGACGTAGAGACAGCTGAAGACCGTCCACGTCAGCCATCGAGAAAAGACACGTGGAATCACTGGTACGCCTACCCGTAGGCGATGAAGCCCGCAGGAATGCCAGCAGATATGCACGACAGCCACCAAAGCTGAAAAATAAGGTCAAATCAGCTCCACCTGCTCTCTACGGGAATGGAGGTGACTTCCGGGCGCAATGACGCCCTGCTCCTGTTTGGTGAAATACGAGTTCAAGACAACCACGTTGGAGGGAAGGATGCCGCTCTCGACGACGCCAAGGAAGAACCGCAGCATAGAAAGTCCTAAACAATCGTAAAGTCAGCCTCCAATGATCAGCGTGGGAGGATGATGAAGCGAGCGGACCAGCGTAATTGGTCGCTAACGGATGGAGGCCAATGATGATGGCCCACGTCACGAAAACGGCAGTAACGAACTTTCCGACCGGCAGCTTGTTAAGCAGGTATCTGTAAAGAGTGATTCACATTAGAGTTGCAATTCCAAAAGGCGTGCAAGTAGAGACAACCACCCACCCCATCGGCCACACGCCCAAGCCAAAGCCCACGTAAAAGAATGTGGACAGATTCTGCGGTTCAAAAAGGGTCAATTACGAATTTACTACCAGTATAGCGACTGATAGTTACATCAAACTGCTGCTGGTTCAAGTTTGTGTCCTCGAGGAGGCCCAGAATGGAAGCTTGGCCGAGCGTCGACTGAAACCCGATACCGGTACATTAAACTGTCAGTGCAAGATCCGAGCATCTCAGCTGCAAGAAGCAATCTCACTTTATCAATATATAGCATCAGCGTGACCATCGACACCACGGGCACGACGATCCAATGGAGCTTCTTCGAGAGCCGTGCCGCCTCGTCCGGCGTCGCCTCACGCACGTCGCGGTGTTCGTGGAGGTAAGCGACTAGTGGGTCCGCATCACTCGCATCGACTAGAGTGGTCTGACGAGAAAGGTCAGGGGAAGCCTCCTTGAGGTGTTTCTCGTCGAAGAGCTGGTCTGAAGTGTCGGCGCTCGAGGACATGCTGAAGCTTCGCCTTTGGGGCGGAGGAAAGGAAGGATGTGGAGGCTGGAAGGGAGGGACGCTAAAAGAGACACTGGAGGCAGGACGAAGCGCTACCTGACATGAAAATGATCCACAATGGTCAAAATGAGTCGTGCTGAGCAATCATCTCCGCCTTGTGTGGTAGCACGCCTTGTCGAGGAGATCTACAACGCAACAGAAGTTAGCTCAGTCAGAAGCCCGCTCTTGGTCTATCTTTAGAAACATTCACTTCGCTGAGCTCAATTTCGACTGAGTTGCGTGGTGATTGTGCGATATCGCACTTGGCGCAGCCTTTTTCTGGATGGCGCGACGCAGACGCGATGATAGCGCCAGAACACGCCGAGATTTTATCATGCTCAACTCACGTTGAGCCTGGTGAGCAAGAAAGGATCTACGTGTTGGGTTTGAAGAGCGGCTCGCTAGAGGTCACACATGTTCTCAGACCTGAATCATAGACGAGAGAGCAAGCCACGTGTGCCGTTCCATCAAGTCCACAAGACCACGTTTTTCCGCAGAGCTACACCGAGCGCAAAGATCAACCTGGTAGGACCCCTTTCCCTCATTAAAGATGCATCTTGAACCAATCGGCGGTCTCTTCGAGCGCCTTTTCGTACGCAGCCTTGACGGTCGCGTCCGTGACGTCCGGGCGAGCAGCAAAGCCTGGGAACGGTCTTCGTTTTGGTGATTCTATCTCGGGCTGAACTGGAATTAATTACCATGAGTAGTCCCAGGGTGGTGATAGACCACATGCTGGACGCTGAGAGCGTCAACGGCCTTTAGCGCGTCCTTCTTGATGTGATCAAACGCAAAATCCTCTGCTCGAGTACAACATGAGTTCTGCGATCCTCGCTTTCTGAAGTATAGCATCACCTTGAGAGCAGATCAGCGCATATGGGCGTCTGATGCGTTTGAAGTCGTCCACCTTGAGGAAGCCGGGGTGAGCCGTGACGAAGACTGAAATTGGGGACGTGGGCGAGGCGGCAAGAAGCGTGGTGACTTGTCCCCCGAGGCAGTACCTGTGAGACACTCGAATTAGCACTTGATGAGATTTAAGAGCGTGATTAGACACGCACCCGGCCATGCCAAGCTCCTTAGCGCCCACCTCCTTCTTCAAATCCTCGCAAAACTACCCACGTGTCCGGTGCACCTCTCATCAGCATCACTCCCATCCCTCAACCCAACAACTGCAACATACCTTGACCGCAAGCGGCACCATCACCGACATCCTATGCCTGTAGACGAAAGTCGGTCCGACGAACCACAAGAATCCCAGCGTCGACTTGGTCCACGAGGACACGCGCTCCAAGAGCGGCTTGGACGCGTTCGGAGTCGCGCTGGCGACGTTGAGAAACGCCGCGTTGGCGTAGTCGCCTTCATGGGCAGAAAATGCAGCATGTTAGTCGCAAGAGACGAGATGATTGGACAAGGAGAAGAGCGGCGAATGGAAAGAGGAAAGGCCTGCTTACCCTGAAGGAGATCAGGAACGTAGACGTCCATGCCAGTACGAGCCGCAAGCTCATCGGCAACGATGCAAGGGTTGGGGATCCCAATCCCAAAAATATCAGTCGCACTACAATCCTCCGTCAATATTGAAGCAATGTGTCCCCCATGAGCGGCCCCGCCCTCCGCCACTCGTACAGCCGAGTACTCACATGACAATCGCCTTGTCCGCGACTCGGCCGGTAGGATCAGCTTTGGCGATGTAGTACTTCGTGCCGTTCAAGTGCCCAAACTCGCCCTTGGGATCACCGGGGATGATGCTGCCGGTGAAGCACGCCTGTTCGCCTTGTTGGAGTGAGATTTCCAGGGGCACTTTGGAGGACGGTGAACGAGTGCGGACCTTGCACAGCTTCGGGGTGTCAGTCATGTCTGTATCGATTTTGGTCACTTGTGGTGTGTAGATGCTGAGTGAAGTGATGGTAGGACACCAAGAGAGGCAGAGCAACCGTTGGAGGTCAAGGACGGGGGATCTGCTTGGCGCGTACTAAATAATGTCCAAAACTGCGCGTACTCCAAAACATCTGTAATGAATTCGGATCGAAGTGAAGGCATACAATTTTCGCGCTGCTGAAGAAGACGGTGTCACGGCTGGAAGGAGACACGTGTCAGATGACGGCCCGCGAGTGCAAGCGGTGAGGCCAGCTAGTGCGGCATGGATGGCCAAAGTCGCTGCATGCACTTCTGAGGAGTGAGCGGAGAACGCTGAACTGGTGCAGGTGCCGTCCCCTTCGCGCCGCAAACTCTGTTCAGCAGCAGCGGACGCCCTGAAAGCACCAGAAATGGACGCGCCGCCGCATGAGTCCGCCGTGGTGCAGTCTTCGTCCTTGTTCGCCCCGTTCTCATCTAGCATCGATTTCAACCAAATGTGATTCCTATCACAACAGTAGTAGGAGCTGGTCCAGCATTTCCTGAGCAGAAAGAAAGGATCCGGCGTCATCATTCCTCCGACGGGATCAGGATGTCTCAGATTTATCAGATCAACAAATGCGCGCGCATGTGCGGGTGATCGCAGCTTCCGCCGCCGCCGCCGTCGGTTCCGTCCCTTCCGCCCGTAGTTGCCCGGCCAACCCGATTTTCCTGTTCCTTCCTTTGTCCCTCCTCCCTCGCTCCGCCCCCCAATCTGCACATACTTTCCAGCTCTCGATCCGCCACAGTCCCAGCGTGATCCCCACGACGCAACCGCGTCACCACTCGCGTACGCACAAACCACACGAACCCTTCCGAACGGCAGCTCGCCGCCGCCTCTTTTTCCTTCGCTTCCTCTCCTCGCTGCACCTTGATTCCGCTCATCAATGTCGACGAGCACGACCGCATCGCCATCTGGCACCGCTGAGGAGGTGTACGATCTCCTGGGGATCGGGTTCGGACCAGCAGGGCTCGCCATCGCCGTCGCGGTCGCCGAGCACAACGCCGCCGCTCCAGGCGAGTCCATCGCGACACCCCCCGAGTTCACCTCGCTCGGAGGCCTCCAGGAAGTCTTGGGAAGGAGCAAGAGCTGTGCCCAGCTGCCTGGCAACGAGGGCGATCGTACGGAGCTCGACATCACGAAATGGACGGGCACGATCAAGGCGTGCTTCGTAGAGAAGTATGACCAGTTCAGGTGGCACCCAGGCATGATGATCGAAGGCAGCAAGATGCAGATATCGTGAGCTACTCTGGAGTCTAGGTCCGAAGTCTCCGGGGAAGGTACTGAGGAGCTTACTCCTGTTTTTATGGCGCGATTTTAGCTTCCTGAAGGACCTGGCGACCCTCCGCTCGCCCCAGTCGCCCTA